>JAODUE010000597.1:0-13142 GCA_027564755.1 Amblyopsis hoosieri
GTGTGTGTGTGTGAGAGAGAGAGAGAGAGAGAGAGAGAGAGAGAGAGAGAGAGAGAGAGAGAGAGAGAGAGAGAGCAAAACAAAGAAATTATGAAAGTTGATGAAAGTGAGGAAAGTTATTTAGTGTTTATATAATGTATTGTTTTACACGGTACTTTATTTACCCTGTTTCTTTTATCGTAACAGATATAGACGGTCTAATCTATCGTTTTTGTGTTTGTTCCCCTGACTTGGACACATTATTTTTTGATGTGAATTGTTAATAAATTATTTCAATTATAATAAAGTCTTCCGCTGAATAAGATAGTTCATAAAGAGCTAATAATAAAGCCTCTGCAGAAACGTCAAAGTCCATAAATAATAACATTTAAATTGCCATATGCAGAACCATGCACTTAATTTGCGGAATACATTTCTCAAACCACCAACCATAACTTCACTTCCCCCTTTCAAAGTACTGTTTTCTTAAATCTATTGGATCATTTACTGGGATTGGGAGATGTTGTGATGGCCCTAGGCTGTATTCAAGCAGCAGACACTCATTTAGCCTACGGGCTCTAAGCTTGGCTGGAATTCATGGTGACTAGTCCCATCAGCTTGACAGATATCATATACCTTAAGGTTATATAGACAGGTTATACTCTATGCTGCAGTTACATAAGACCAATCAAGTTAACTCATTTTGATATCACAAGATAGCTTAGTGCTTCTGTGTCACTGTGCGTGTGTGTGTGTGCGCGCATAAACCCATTAACCAAGATTAAGACACCTCCTATTATTGTTGTTATGACAATGAGGCAGCAGTAAATAATGTTGCGCGTGGGTTCTAAAATGCAGTGCATCTCCTCTCCACCTAGAGATACTGACACATCCATCCATAGAGTAGATTTAAATACATCAGCCGTGCTATATTTATTCGTCCATGCGTCTTATTTTCCATCTTGGTGGTGTACTGTACACCTGTTGCTATAACGGCTACATTTATTCAAGCTGTTTGTAATTACACCACATGGGACTGTGAATTGCGTTCCTCGTGTGCAACGTGCTGTATAAAGAAAGGCTGCCTGATTGATGATTGCCATTAAGATGCTATTTGACTGCTAATTGCTTCTTTTTCGAGCAATATAGCTTTGTCCGCCCACACTGTGTTGATAGTGCTATTCTATCCTATGCATGAGGGGTTAGCAAACTCTTGATACATCTATTCCCGATTTATTTTCCAAATGGGAGGGTGGAAAGTTTATTATCCCATGCTAGAGCTCCGTTATTGCTAGGCAGGCTGCCGGTGGTAGGAAGTGTGAGTTGTTGACAGCAAAATATACCAGCAATCTATTGTAGCTAGTTGAATACACATAGATTCAATTGTCTGTCTAATGCTTTGGTTCTCCCACCATGGGTCGAGGCGGCCTCAGTCTGGGTTGTGAAATGATTTCAAGATATTGAAATATCTTTTCAATGGCAGTAATGTCATCAACATAGTGTTTACATAATGATGTGCGTTTAAAGTATAGGGTTGAAAACAAATATTTGGTAGAGAATAGATTAAAATATCCATTGACTATTACTTCTGACCCAGCAACATCTAAACTAGGGACCTCTCTATATTTGAATGACTGGTATACAGTGGCATTTGTTCTCTGAAGGGAGTTTGAAGTTACATGGGTGTATCATCACTCTGTCATTATCTCTGACAGTAGATGTCTGGAGAGTGTCAGTTATTGAGCTGCAGCACAACATGGTCCTGCAGCTCAATAACTGACACTAAAACCGCAGGTCAGAGTCTAAGCTTCTGTTGTGATTTCAGTGATTTACAGCTTACTCCATTCATCACTTAAAATGGCACTACATAACTCATGTAAATATACGGTTCAGTTAAAACTAGAACTGATTTTATCCTTTGGTTTTAGATTTTAAGACATTAATTCTTTGTTGTTCTTTGCTATCTGGTTTTGTGCGTGTGTGTGTGTGTGTGTGTGTGTGTGCGCGTGCGCGTGTGTTTGTGTGCATCTGCATTTCTAAGAATGACAGCCCCTCAGGCTGAGAACGCTGTCTGGCTGGTCTCTCTCTCTCTCTCTCTCTCTCTGTCACTCACTTACTCACTCACACGCAAGCACACACACACTCACACATGAGCGCACACACACACATACGCACACACACGCACACACACACCATATTGTTACATTGTTTACCGTTCGTGTGATAGTGTTTTTTAAAGTGATTATAATAGAACTGTGTGTGAGAACCAGGAAGTTCTCTTGTTTTTAAAGTTCCTTGTTGTCAGGTTAAGTCATTGTGAGTCCATAATGAAACGCTGATGGCATGTGCATGGATGAACACCGCTAAGGTGTGTTCATGTTGGCAGGGTGTAGAGGGTGCTGCAAACTGTCGCTACATTCACTGAGACTTGGGGTTGGTCTGTGTGGATGCTCCTTGCCATATGTGGGAGATCACAATCACCGTAATCAATCATGCGACATTGCTGACCAGTTTTAGGCGATGGTTAGCCTGACTCTGCCCGACTATTGCCCTCAGCTACATTTTCACAGAGATTATATGTAGTCTGGCAACCCTGGTTGCTTTAGCATTCACATAGCCACTTGAGTCCAATGAGGGTCAAAGTCAAAATGGTGGTAGAGCTAGATGAAATGATGCAAATAGTTGTAGAAATGCTGATTGGCTGAAGGCTGTCCAATAGTTTAACCAGAGATCTACGCCCAGTAGGAGGAAATGACTGTGAACACTTCCCAATGGAGCATGTCCAGACCTTATCTTCAAAGTGAATATAGGTTCTGGTTACACCAGGTTAGACGACTGTGTCTTGGAAGGATATTATTTGGCCCAAGATGGCGTGATGACAAAGCCTAATGCAGTCGTAGGAAACCCACTGTGACGCCGAAAAGGACAAACGAAATGGACAGGCATTTAACAGGGGATCTAGTGTTTGAGACTGTGAATGACACCTTTTTAAGTGTTCTTAATCGTAGCCTGAGGCTGGCCTTTAGTATCAGCTACAAGGTCTTTGAAACACACGAGACACCTCTGTTACTGCTGGAGAACAATGAGAAAGAGTGTGTGTGAGTGTGTGTGTGTGTGTGTGTGTGTGTGTGTGTGTGTGTATGTGTGTGTGTAGATATATGGGGGGAGGGGGTTGTATGAGGTAGTGGAAATCACGTTTCACTTTAATACTAAATGATGAAAAAACACATAAGGTTTACACTCCAGTCAGTGCCATGTGACCAGTGACACTGGCATCAACCAGGAGTAGGTCCCCGGGCGCTGCACAGCGGCTGCCCACTGCTCCCTTGAGGGATGGGTTAAATGCAGAGGATACATTTCGCTACATGTATGTGTATGTGACAATATAAGCACCTAAAAAAAAAAGATACCAATCAAATGCTTCCATTAGGCGTGACCCATGACCCAGTCGTGAGCCTGGAGCGACAAGCCCTGACCCCAGCCTCGACCTGCAGACCCTGGGCAGCCCGCAGGCCTGTCTCCATATAATGACAACATTGTGTGTTTTATTAAGCATTGCACCCCCCCCCCCCCACCCCCCCACCCACATCATAACCACTGGTGCTGCCAAGCAGAATTCATGTGTTTTTATAGTGGGTAGTCTTGTGCAACATAAGAGAGCAACACACCGCAATACTCTCTCATGTGATGCCATGGAATGACATACATCTTCTGCATTCAGTTGGTGAACAGAGGAGCAACTTTGCCCAAGAACATTTTAAGGACAAGGATATGTATTTTTTCAATTGTCAGACAAATCATTAAGATACATTCTTAAAGGGAATGTCTGAAAAATAAGTTAATTGTTTGGCCAAGTTACACTTCAAACAACGTAAGTGGTTACACATTGTCAAGGTGCATTCTGTATGGTGCTGCCAGATACATTAATGCCTTGTTTCAACTGGTGCGTTACCAGTGTCACACCAGTGATTTATGTTCATGTTGGCTCTAGACTTTTCTATTTCGGCTATCAAAAGTGATACCAAGAACTTAAAGGCATAGTCAGCTATTGCAAGCTAAATGTAAGCTAAAACACTTTTTTATCAAATTCAACAAATATATCCTCGCATTTCGTTATCTTACCGTTGTCTGTGTGTTGAAAAAAGAATCTGATACTTGACGAACACTGCTCGTATGAACCAAACAGTAGCACTACGCATTGCTTCACATTGCATTTTGACGTGTGAGGCAGCGGAAGACCGCAGAGCGATACTGTTTTCATTTATGTTAGCAAGAAGGACTGGCCTTTAAGGAGGGTCTCAAGTTGGGAGGGAGAAGTAAACGATCACCGCCCACAAACAAACAGTTTTATAAACACAAAGGTTGGTGTACTTAACATATTCGTCGCAAGGAGATGCTTTCATGTCTTAGATTAAGACAAGACTCCAACAATCCTCTATCCTAAATTTGACCTGTTTGGTCAGATGGTGAAAATTACAATATTTGTATTAATACATTTTCTATCAACATACTGTTTCATAAGTACAATATTGTTAAAATTACGAGTTTTGCTAGACTTTAGGGTAAACACAAGTGTTTGGCACTAGTGGAAGCTAGGCATATATATTTTTTTCGCTTCAAGCTATTTCTTGACACTTCGTACTTTTTAGGCAATGACCTTTTTAAGATTAGGTTATGGGTTCGGAATACATAAGGTAAAGGTTTCATTAGGTTAACGATGTAGACAGAAAACATAGAAGTGGAAAATAACTACTGTAGAAAACAAAGAAATGTAGGTGTGTCCATATTGAAGCTATAGTGGAGCTGGTATTCAACATTATAAATCGTGAGACATCATTGGCCAGTTGTTGGTGATGGCCTATAGTTTAAAACACATGGTAAACACTCCCTAGGATTAGTTAAAAAATTCTAATAGTTTTTTGTATGAATGGCTGAGTTCTCTTCATTGTTCTAACTCCATTTAAATGTAGAGTCAGCGATAACTTCCCTTTATACAACAAATAAATCAAAAACCTGTACTTGGAGC
Source organism: Amblyopsis hoosieri (assembly GCA_027564755.1). Taxonomy (NCBI): domain Eukaryota; kingdom Metazoa; phylum Chordata; class Actinopteri; order Percopsiformes; family Amblyopsidae; genus Amblyopsis; species Amblyopsis hoosieri. The sequence continues at coordinate 5,006 of JAODUE010000597.1, forward strand.
CAAGCTTCTGAGGGAGCACCCTATGGCATTGAAGTATGGTTTTGTCCAAATATCAACAATCTTGCTTCAGAATCATCAATCTCACCTTTACTGAGCAGGCTGTCTCAAACTACAACAAGATTCATATCATTCATATCGAGATTCATGTCACTCATATCATATTCATATCATGACAGGTAGAAAAGTCAGAGAACAATATGTTGATTCTCAATGTCAAAGTAAACTTGACTAGTAGGTACTGTATGTGTTACGAGTAGATGTCAAAGAGGTTGACTACTAGTTTACTGTTGACAGTTCAAATTATATTCAAGGTATGAGATGTTTCTACGGTGGATGTGCGCCACATTTAAATCAGTGTGAAGTGCAAAAACCACGTGAAATGGGATTTTTGTTTTCCCCAGGCAGATTTCTAATATAAACACACTGTCAGTGTAACTATCAGACAGACAATATGACCTCGGTCTGCACACAATCAGGGCAGTCCAAGGGTATCTGAGATATTTGAGCTCTGTTGAATGAATGGTTTGCCTTTGCTAATTCATGTGTTGTATACAGTATATTGATAGGCTGTTCCCAATGGATGATTCGATTTTGTTATATTGCTTATGTGGCTTATGGTTAATATTATTCATTTAATCAGATCTGCTGAGCCCTGCTGCATTTATTCAAATAAATGTGAGAAGACAAAAACAATAGTATGAGATTTGAACAATTTACCTGAATCAGAATTAAGCACAGATTGTAATGACACATACTGTGCAGTAGCTTGGCAACAGTCACATACGGTGCATTTTATGTTGTGTTCGAAGAAATCTGTAAAATACGTCATATTTAATTGAAGTTGTTTGCTCTGAGTTTAAGCATCCTTTATAGAGTTGAATAGGTGAAACAAACTGAAGAAAACAACCCTCTGACAAACATTAATTTCCAACCCTAAGAGACTGCTGGCTTTGCTGATATACTTAAAATTACCTCTAACAGATTCACCCATTTCCCAAATAACCTTAAGTACACATTCTATTTACAGTAGGCATACCAGTTAAGATTATTTTTTGTTTTCATGCTTTGTTTTCACAAACATGTTAAGGGAAATTTGCAGGTAACAGTGAACACATTAAAATGTCATGTTAATACACCACCAATGATTATGTGCTACAGAATACAGAATACAGAAGTCAGTGCAACGCTATCTCATAACAGATCACAGATGCTTAATAAATCAACCATTTGTGTCCATAATGCATACCTGTATAGCAACAGACAGTCTATGCATCTCTCATCAATATAGCATTTTCTACAGGTAACCATTACACATGGATTAGGGAGCAGGGTTAGTCCAGATAGTGCATTAATAATTCATTAATAATGCATTAATAATGCATTCCACCATTGAAACAGCTTCCATTTAAACACCATTGGGGAGATTGCTTGTGTGTATGTGAGTCTGCTGTGCATGTGCAGTATGTGTTTGTACAGAGGTTCATGCACTGGCATGCAGTGTTCACACACACACACGCATGCACACGCACACACACGCACACGCATACACACTTATACACGCACACACACACAAACATATGTACACACACATATATACACATGTGTGTATGCATTCACACATGCACACACACGCACACAGATGCACAGTTGCACGCACACACACACACACCTTCGTGCAGGTATCCTAGCAGGAAGCATAGTGCGTGTGTGCGTGTGTGTGTGTGTGTGTATGTATGCGTGTGTGTACAGTATGTACAGTATGTGTGTACACGTGTGTGTGTGTGTGTGTGTGTGTGTGCGTCAGCAGCAAGCGACCCAGTCTGACCTGACCCAAGCGTGCCTCTTAAAGGCAGCATTGAGGCCTGGAGACATAGCACTGCCTTTGTTGCCCAGCCCAAGGTGTATTCCCCCAAAAGGAGGGAGGGAGGGAGAGGAACAAGGTGAAAGAGGTTGCCATGGCGAGACTCATTAGTGAGAAAGGGGCCCTTCCTACGGTTCTGGGCGTCCCTTGCTACACTTAACTATGGGAAATCAAATAAAAACTCAGTTTTAATGCTCATGTGTGTTTTCACCACCGTCCATTTGATTAGATTAGATGTCTGCCCTCAGCATGAGACTGCTTACAGGGACACACCTCGAAGCCTAGCTCATTGTTTATGTTTGAAACACAACTGTGTGTACGTGGCTAATAGGCGAGCTGTAAGGGGGGGAGTAGAGAAGATTGGCCCCCAGTCAAGTGTGGGATGATGATGATGTTAAACATCAATGTTTTCATAACCACGGGTAAGTCCCATTTATTCTCTGGCTATATTTCTACCTTTCAGTCAAGTCAAGATGTGCTCTGGAGCTCAGGCTCTGTTGCCGTGTGAAATGTGTCCAACAAGATTTTCATAATTCTTCAAGGTCTAATGCAGCTTTCAGTGGTGGTTTCAATGGCACTGTGCACTGTCCTATGGATTACTAGGACATGGACATGTGTGTTTTACTTTTGTGTTTTTCTTGCGTGCGTCTAAGCTACATGTAGGCACGTTTTTCTTTTTCTCACTCTCCGCCAGGCAGGCTTGTGTTCACATACGCTTGTATGATTTATACGTTTGCTCACCCACGCATGTTTGCAATCACTCCTCGATCTCTTTGAGCCACGCAGTTTTGCGGGGAAGAAAGAAAAAAAAGTGTTAGTGAAGGGTTTGATTCTGGTTTGCAAATGTTCTCTCTCGCTCGGTGTAAAAGCAGACGACGGCTTGATCCCTCACTGCCATGGCTCTAGCTGAGGTGGGGCCGAAACCTCAGCAGAGCCAAAGAAACTATGTCAATACAGGAAATATGGCTTTAAAAAACAATACTCAGCGAGCCCGTGATTACCACGCTTGAAAGATTTGTGAACTTCAGTCCTGTTTGGGAAGTGTATGTGTGTGTGTGTGTGTGTGTGTGTGTGTGTGTGTGTGTGTGTGTAGGTGCACTTGCGTGTGTGTACAGGAATGTCTATACCATTGTAATGGCTACAGGTTGTATAATCTGTTAAATACTGAGTTTCTGCTGTTTAACAGTTAATTGAGTGGTTATTAAACATGGCTGATGGATACTTTCTGTTGACATTCTTTGGAAAAATAAGCACTTGGACTTACAAAGTCCTCTGGTTATTAGCTCAAGTATCATGTTTCAGGTACCCAGATGTAGGGTGTAAAACAGCTACAGATTTAGTGGCTGTGTGTGCCTGTGTGTGTGTGTGCGTGTGTGTGCGTGTGTGTGTGTGTGTGTTGTGTGCACGTGCGTGTGTGTGTGTGTGTGTGTGAGAGAGAAAGAGTGTGTGTCTCTACGGCTGCAAATTGCCTGTCCCGGGCCAGTAGGCCAGCTACACATGTGGAACAGTTTACTCCAAATGAGCTGTGGTCTTGGACAGCCCTGTGCAGCAGTGTGATTGGCCAATTCATTTAGTGACCCAGGAGCAGTCACTCGCAGATAACACAGAGGTGTAAAGCACAGAGGGGTGACACTTTGTCAATCCATGACTCGCAATTAACTTCTTTTAATAGCATGGCATAACAGATTCAATCATGAACAACAACCATGCTCCATGCTCCATTGAAAACATGGACCAAATGTATATGCGCGTTTTATTAAACGGGGGTACGTTCCCCTCACTGAAAACAACTGAAATGAAGAATTATACTTTAATTATAACTGAAAAGATGATTGATATGCATGTGTTTTTGTATGGTACAACTGAGTCCCATTTGATAAGAATAAACCAACCAAACACCAAAATAGATTTGATCTGTTACACTTAATTAAGGAAATGTGAATTAAGACAAGCAATATAATATTGCTTTGATCTTGGAGTTATAAATGGTAATGTTAATTATTTATGTTGTATGAATTTAATAAAACCACAGTAGTTTGATAGAAAATATATATACAATTTGTACTGGTCAATTTTCTCCCGAAATAATCTCATGTAAACTTGACGTAATATGCATTTTACACCAAAATCTAAACATAAGCTATAAGCATAAGCTTTATATACATATAAACTATATGTATATAAGTATATGCTCTCAGTGTCTGCACTTTCTTGCCTTTCACTGTGCCCCGATTAGCTCGTTGCTGTCGAGCCCGAATTCTACATTTTGAATTCACGTTAATGTCCACAAAATGTTGCCCAATGTCTTCTTGACGGATTTCAGCCTTGAGATGAAACAGGCCCAAAACAACAGAACAACAGGACATTCTTCGGTCGCCTCGGTTTCACCACAGATCCCCCTACTCTGCCCACTTAAATTACCATTGGAGGATCAAACAGCCATAGCAGAAACAAGGGGGGAAAGGGGGTGGGATTTGCCCACATTAACGGAAAACCACCATAAACCTGCTTCATAGCTTTCATCACATAGGCGGGGAGTACATTGATTATGACTCAAAGTATTGCTAGAACAAGTTACCACATGGCTGTCTGCTGTTCTAAAGGGTTAATTTTGCCCATGAAGGCCAAGCTGGCAGGCTGTTCCTGGGCATGACAGAGGGAACAGAGAGGCTCTTTATTGTACAGTTCTGCTGATTGAAATCATATGGCATCGCCTAGAATCATTACACTGTCTGGAAGACACTCAAAAAAGCAAGAGTGTGTTAGGCCCCCTCTTTTCTTCTTCGTCTGTTGTGTCAACCGTTTTGTTGAACTCTGTTTTGGCTTATAACCCATAGATTTGTCTTTGTGCTTCATAGGTAGTTTGTGATGAGCAGATAAGTGGGTCTGCCTGCCAGTGATCTGGTTGTGGTAACCAGACAGTGATCTGGTTGTGGTAACCAGACAGTGGTCGCCATATGCCGGTAACTAACCCCCCCTCCCTCTCTCCTCTCAGTTCCCACAGAGCCTGCATCTACCACCGCTTCGCCCAGACTGGGTGAGTTGATTCTTGGCTTCACGTCAGCGGCCCCCCCTTAGAAGACGGGAGACTGAATGGGACCAGACTCACCAGAGCCTTTTAAGCTAGCTTCCTGGTACGCAGACACAGGCAGAGGAGCCGAGGAGACGGTCTGAATTTGCCAGGTATCTCCACAACTTGTTTCAGAGGCCATGGGCACCAACAGGGAACGTCAAGGGGGTCACATGACCGGTTTCCCGCCTGCCGTCTACCCCTTGGCCTTCAACTCCATGAGAAGCCACTCCCCATTTGACCTGCTGGCCAATAGCAGCCTCTTTGGCAGGTTCGGGGCCGACCTTCCAAAGGAGATGGCTGCATTGTGTAAGTCATAATGTTATTTTTGTATTCATAATAATCTCCACACCTTCCTTATACATATACTTATAATGTACTTCCCTGTTGTATAAAAACGTTTGAAAGTTGAGCAAATGTAAGCATGCGTCACACTGTATCTTACACGTCATACTGTAGCTTCTTGCTAATAGCTAAAACAAACATTTAATGTACTACATTACCAAATACAATTCACCACTATGTTCTTCAACCAGATCTATACACACTATACATGTTCAAGTCTCAACATAGCAACTTCATTGATTATTTATCAAACAACAGTAGCAGACCTTGGTCTAGTATGAACGGTGATTTTTCAGTGACTTTTTCAGTGTATAGGTTTAGACAGGTCAAATGTGGGTTTAACCCATGTTGAACAGCTCAAATGTTGAATGAGGAGGAGAGAAGAGAAGAGAAGAGAAGAGAATAGAAGAGAAGAGGAGAGAAGAGAAGAGAAGAGAAGAGGAGAGAAGAGAAGAGAAGAGGAGAGAAGAAAGAGTTCAGTGTATGAAGAAATCATGATCACTCGTTCCTGGGAAAGATTATTTTTTTTCCATGTGGTGAACCAGGCAGTTGACAGAACTCTGGCTTGGTCTCCCTGCTCTGGAGATGAGGGAAATACAACAAGGCCCCTTTCTGATCTGTCACCATGCATGGAGGTGAATCAAGTCACCGCACATTGAAACAACTAGCAAACATTCATTAGTGGAAAAAGGAGATTTAAAATAGTTCCCTAGGTTGATTTTGGAGTGCAGCATAAGGGTTTCCATTTATAGTCATAGGGGGAGCTGTTGTTCTTTACTTTGGCAGAGAGAGAGAGAGAGAGAGAGAGAGAGAGAGAGAGAGAGAGAGAGAGAGAGAGAGATAAATACAGAGAAAAAGAGAATGGTGACAGAGAAGTTTTGACCAGATGAAGAATCCTTAGGGAGGAGCGGTTTATACAAAAACAATGTAAATATTGTGTACTTTAAGTCAAACGATTTGAAAAGACAACGGTAAGGTTAACTGAGTCACTGTGTTATAATGTAGTATTTATGATTTATATATAAAATATCAAGGAAGACAAATATCAAGGAGACAGGATTATAGTTTGAGTCAAGAATATATTTTCATCATATCTCTATTGGCTTCATTTTATGCTCTCTGATTGGTTTATCACGTTAGCCTCTGTTTTCTGCTGCCCCAGAACCCCAACTAACACTTGGTCCTACTAATGGTGATGAGTGAGGGCTCACAAAATGTAAACTACAAACCCACACAGTCTATGGGCCTTTTTAAAATAACACTTTAAAAAAAGAGTTTCAGCAAACATACACCCACTGCTTTAGTCCCTCTGGATTCATATGGTCGTGAGAACATTAATGTTTTTCTGACTATTGGACATATAGCTTCCAAGAAGCTGAGCTACGACTGTTATAACCACAATTAGCAGTGTTAGTCACTTTTATCAAACCAACACTGCATACAGTATCATATAGATCAAACACTGCTGCTGTTCAGAAACAAGTTGGAGCAGCCTCACTATATGTGATGGCAGGGAGCTGTGCTGTCTCTCACTGTGTACATTTGTGTGTGTCTGTGTGTGTGGCTTTGAATTGATTTCAGTGAGCTGCTATCTGCGCATCTGTGCCTATTATCTCTTTGTCTTTAAGACAGGGAGTCAACCAGGCTACTTTTACAGTGATATAATCTGTCTGCCTCAGACATAAAGGCAGAGAAAGGTACAACTTGTTATTGAACTGTCAGTCAACAGGGAAGACAATGAGCATTGATGTTGGATGCATTATTCATGGTAAATTGTAGGGCACAGCTTGAGGAGACTTTCTGAAGTTAAACATGTTTTGCTCTCTGCTGCCTCCGGTGGTGATATAAACGTAATTCAATATTTTTTTAATGAAGTGTATTAGTAGTACAATAGTAATGTTTGGCACACACAGACAAACTGTTTCTTAATTAATAGAATGAAATAATCACATTAATATTACACATTAATTGTTTGTTTAATCATTGCTCACATTATTATATTAGGATGGAAAACAAGTAATTCTAAATACTGTATACAAAAGGCATAACAAATAAATCACTAAATCACATAAATAACCAGGTCTACTGATGCAATTTCTGGATCTTCAACATTGAAGACTGCATTTGTCCTGGGTGTATTGGACATAAAGCTTGCAAAACCTGTAGGCCTTTTTATAAACTCTGACTAGAAATGTATATTTTTTACATCTTTAATAATCTGTAAAACATTCACTCACATAATGTAGGCTCAGGTTTGATGATAAGACTTGATCTATAATATCAGTATAGAAAATAAAGCCGTACGTGGAATTGACTGTAATTCCAGATGACTGTGTCAACATTGCTTTGTGTAATGTACTAAATGGCTGGTTTTGTAGGCTGGTCAGGAAGTCTGCCGTGAACAGCAGGTATTCAATCTTCCATTTTGCAGGTTCCTTTCAGAGCTGACACAAGTCCTTTTAATCTCTCCTCAGTAATGTTTCATGGGAATGGCCAGAAATGTATGTGATCTTGAGATGCTGTAATAACACAGTCGAGGAGATGTTCTTTCAAAACGTAGTCTACTAGTCACATCATGTTCTGTGTCCTTTGTTATGCGTGTGTGTGTGTGTCTGTGTGTGTGTGTGCGTGTGTGTTTGCGTGTGTCATTGGTTTGTGATATTAGTAACTTGAACCTAAACACTGAGAGCTGTGTTAGTGTGTTTTTCTCTGTGTCTATCACCGACAGCACTCTTTACGTGCATGCAAGCACACATGCCAACGCACAAATAAAAGTATGCATGCACACATTAACCCCCCCCCACACACACACACACACACACACACACACACACACACACACACACACACACACACACACA
>JAODUE010000598.1:0-13141 GCA_027564755.1 Amblyopsis hoosieri
GAGTAATATAAAGTATATTATATCTGACAAATTATTAATTCCATCAGAAAAAATATTTATTTGGCATAAAATAAAATTACGATTTTATTGAAAATCAGTATTATCCCAGGGTAGGCTGTGCCTACCTTGCCTACCCTGACCGCACGTGCCTGCTCTCATATGCCCTCCTGGTAAACTCCCAGAGTGCACCTGGGGTTCCGGTGCTTACTGCTACCCTCAGGCAGAACGCACACAAACACTGGGTTTGAACTAATGCGTGCGCACGCACAGACACGCACGCTCATGCAGACACACACACGCACACGCAGACACACACACACACACACGCGCAGACACACACACACACACGCACACGCACACGCAGACACACGCACACGCAGACACACGCACACGCAGACACGCAGACACGCACACGGGCAGACACACACACGCACACACAGCCTTGTATTGTGGTTCCGCACATTAACTCCATCACAAGACAGCCAGGTTATAGAAATACATTAACATGTGCTAATAGGGGTAAAACAATGTCTGTGTCAATGTGCGCAATACATGAATATGTAAAACCAAAATTATGTTTACTAGATACACATAAGACAATACATGGCCATAAGGACGACTCATTTCAGTGCAGTAGAAAAAGTATTGTAGGAGAAATTAATATGTTTGTTCCTTGAATCTGGAGCGGTCACATTTGTTTACCATTACAGATTCTGTCATTTGTTTATATTAACCAAACATGCGTATGCTGCATATTATGGTTTAGCTGTTAGAGTATGGGCACCTCCGGACAAAATAATGATCTAGTTGTTGCTGGATGTACGCTGAATCTCCTCCTCAGACAGCTGCCATGGAAACAAAAGACATATTTATTGCAGAATCTAATACATCTTATAATTTCATTTTATTGCACTCAATCAATGGCTTGCGCGAGTGCCATAAATGTTGTTGTTTGCTATAGTGTTAACCTCAGCGCCAGAGTGTGGATAATGGCATCACCTGGCTTCAATAGGGTGTCCTTTGAAATGCAGGGCAAGGGAAACTGGCAGCTTTTTAGACAGAGGGGCAAGGGAGCGCTGTCGGAACGCACAAGTGGGTCGTAATTGTGTGCTCAGAAGTTATTTAATTACACACTTTGGTTTTTAATCATGAGTTGCCTCGCACTCCCATGTCCGATAATATGGAAAAATGTTCCGTTGCTATGGAGCGTAATGAGAAATAATTAGGCTCTGCTGGACAATGAGAAATATTCAAATGAGCTATAACCATTTGCATACAGGTAAATGTCAGGTTAAAGCTCTTTATCTCCAGGTGTTAAGAAAGGCCCGTAGGTACGCCGCTGCCTTGAATTTAAAGGGGCCTTCGCTGGTCCTGCAGGGTTGTCCTCAAAATAACCCCTGGAGGAATGGGAAAGAAAAAGCAAAGAAAAAGAGTCTTCTGCACAAACAAGAGCGCTCTTGATGCTAACAGAGCTACGGGAAATATTAGGACGTTCCAAACCAATCTTCTTCATAAAATCGTGTAATTCATATTATTTGATAACATGACAGCTGATTGGTAAACAATGTGTGAATATTCAGTTCTCAAGCTAAGTAAATAATAATAGTGTTATAAAAAAGTACAAATGTTTATATTATATACAGTCGATACTGTTCTTGTGTATGTGTAATGTATGGATAAATGCTGATACATTTATCATAACTTTGTCTGTGTCTACTAGTAACGGCAAATTTGAATTAGATTTCCCTTTCATAGAAATTCATTTGAATGGTGAATGTGGTTATGCAGACAACCATAATAACACAAGCAACTAATACGCCCTCATAAAAGGAAACACTCGTAATCACTAGCAAACTATTCGTTCGTGGCAAACAACCAGGCCCCAGAAATCTGCAAATCTGTCGAGCATCCAAAACAGTGTGTGATTGACAACAGCAAGTTTGTATTCAGCCTTCATATGGGATGAATTACTGGAATACCTTACTGGTCTGGTGTGTCTTCCACATTCTGGCACTGAGACCCGCTACAGTGTATGTGTTGGACTTGTGAACAGTGCATGAGGACTAGCTCAGCTAGCCTAATGTGCACTAGTCTAGCCTCCTCAGCTTCACATTTACGCATTAGGTAATACATTCAGTCATGACGATGATGTTAAACAGTGTTAATTAAGCTTGTGTTGGTGGACACATGCACACACACACACACGTGCACGCACACACATACGCAAGAACACCATGTTTACAATGAGATTTGTCCCGATCCTATTTCAGCTTCTGCTGGGGTATTGAGTGACAGCAAACGAAAAGCCAAAACATGAATAGAGCGTCAGAAGAGATTCACATTAATGAGAATGCCTTGCAACAGAAACACAATGGTCTCCCCTTCAGCGCATGATCCTCTTGTACTTTAACACACAAAAACACAAATATTTTTGTGAACTTGTAAAGACCTAATGAGCATAAATAGCCCACTATTCCTGCATGCATACAATAATTGAGACAGTAGCTACCTATAAAGCCGGTTGGAAATGGTGATTTGTTCAAAGGAGCTACCTAAAGTGTCCTTATAAAAGGAAATGAGTGCGATTTGTTGATAGTGCACAGCCGGTTTAATTGATTCTAAATGCTTTACGTGACTAGGATTCCTAAAATGCAGTCTTATCTCTGATTTAATCCAACCACAGCTCAGATAACAGCGCACAATGGGGACATATGGGTGTAGCAATGGGGTAGGGGTGCACGATATATCGACTCAGTATTGCTATCGCAATATGACGTTGCACAATATCATATTGAAAATTGTGTAGATGGGTGCAGCAATGGGGACATATAGATGTTTATGGGTGTAGATGGGTGCAGCAATGGGGACATATAGATGTTTATGGGTGTAGATGGGTGCAGCATGGGGACATATAGATGTTTATGGGTGTAGATGGGTGCAGCACAAAATAGCTGTCCAATTTGTAGCCCGCCCTGCTGTGCTACAGGTGTCTGCAGGTGTTGGTCATTAAAACTATTATCACATCTGATTGGCTAAACACGCACAGCCAAAAGCCCCTACCACACACACACACACACACAGGGTATTTTGTAGAAAAAATAAAGCTGCATCCCGTAGCTTCAACAAACTTAATTTTGTATTATTACAATGCCTTCTTAGAGGCAGTTAATGCCAACTTGCAAATGCAGCATGCTGCTATCGATGCCTTCAACTACTATTAGCTACTCTGTAATACCACCACCACCATCACCAAGAGAAGCAGAAGACTTCACCAGGTTGTATGAGATGAGAGGGATAAAGAGAAGGGGAGATCACAGGCCACCCTGATCCACTGTCCAACCAAGCATAAACTTCAATGCTGACTAAAGCCACGTGTGGTGGCTCTGAAAGTGAAACATTTTCAGCCAGTAGGGCCTTATATGAAAATGTCTGGAACTGTGTGCTTGTATTCCAGGGTCTCACTTCAAAGTGCCGCTTGAGCAATAATCCATGTCTTTTGATTGAAGCCTTGCCCACATCTAGGAAGACTCAAAGACCCAAATCCAATGGAAACCGAACCTCGGGATAAGAAAAAAAAAACCATTCTCTCTCTCTTAAGCCTCTCCTTTTGGCCTGTGTACGGTAGCCTTGCACACTTAACCTACACAAGTGTGGACTTTCGTTTGTATTGCATTATCTGTCTCCGTCTCACACCTTTGGGGGGGAGAGGGGGGAGGGGGGGTGATTCAGTTGCAAACCACAAAATGAATGCACAGCTGCCAAGCCCTCTGGGTAATGGAAAGGACCCTGAAAGAGTGCCAAAAAAAAGCGACAGAAAGATAATACTTCCGAGCACTGTCAGTTTGGATGCACAACTCGGGGGTGGGGGGCACAAAGAAACTGCGGATCGTGTGACACTGGGGGAGGGGAGGGGGGAGAGCGTCGCTCGGAAAGAGAAGCCCCGCCACTTTGTGCATCCGTGTTAAAACACATAGGTGGAACGCCGCACCCTGCCCACCTCCCCACTGTGTCCACGTCCTCCGATTGAGGACAAGGACACAGAGGTCCAATCAGTTTGGGTTACATATACACCCCCCCCCCACATACATACACACACACACACACACACACAATGCACCTCCTCTCCCCGCTAAAGCCACTGGGTTTGTAGTCTTACTAATTACATATTTTCACAGTCTTATACTTCAACACCCTATGCCATTGAAGGGAGAGGGGGTTTTGTTTTGGACGAGTTCACACATCAACAATCTTTCCCCAGCATCACTGACTCCAGGGCCATGCACACCTGTAGCCTCTTTTGTCAATTCGTATCCTCGTGTGTTCAATTTGTATCGAACACAACAACATTGCTGGAGAAAGTTCCTCTCAAATGATGGATTTCGTAGTGCGTGTATTCATGGTGAATCGGGACAGAATTCTAATTCTGATATTATGAATGTACTGTATACACAACATATTATTAGGGGTGTAACGGTTCCGAACCACATACGTCCACGGTTTCATGTCGCGGTTCCGAAATACAGAACCGCGGTCCGCACACAGACACCCAACCTGCTACAGATGCAGCCTGTTGAGCTCTCATATACGTTGCTACTGTAATTAAACTACAATTTTCATTTCACATTTAGCTCAACACTAGATTAGAACCACTGAGGAGCCTTTTATAGTTGTCAAAACACAAAGCGATTTATAGAATGCATGTGTTCTAATTCATGGAATTAACACCCGTCACTACGATGTCGGATGGCAACTATTCTATTGCCTTCGCTTCTTTACTCAAACGAAATAATGTGGAATAATATCACACTTTATTTAGAAACACCAATGCCTGTGTGTGTCTGTCATTTTGCTGAGAAATGACAAGACGCCCAGCGCGCACACACACACATAAATACTGTGTCATCTTCGTGGGTGGGCTAGGCATGACGCAGCAGTTACCTTTCTTCGGGGTGTCTCTTTCATCTCACCTGTGTCAATAAAGTATCCATGATGTCCGCCAAGGTATGAGAACTGTTCAAAACTTCCCAGGTTATTTTTTATTCAGCCTCCGATCTCATCTTTTTTTTTTTGGTTTACCTAGTGCTGGCGCTACAGCATAGCGCCCACGGCAACAAGAACCGTGTTCTTGTTTGGCTGAAAAGCTGGTACTAGTGTGCCATCTAGTGGCAGAAAGTATAGAAAAAATAAGACTATTCTACTGAATGTAATCAAGGCCAGAAAAAAATCCCAGATTATACACCTCAAAGGAAAAGAGAATATTAAAACCGCGATATGAACCGAACCGTTGCTCAAAAACCCAAGATATGAACCGAACCGTGGATTTGATGAACCGTTACACACCTGCACATTATGTAGGTTACAGGTATCCTGTATGTGTACACTATAAGAAAACAGAAGGCTTTACAATATTTATAAAACCAGAGGTAATCCGATACATTTCTCTTTTTTTTTTTTACAGTGTACACAACGGTGAATTGCTTGTCGTTTGTCTTCATTATACCGACAGCAGAAGCAGAGAGAAGACTGGTTTTACCAAGACAGTCAATCCCTCCCTCTAGCCCAACCTCACCCTCGAACCATATCATTTCCCCCTCTCTGTCCAGTTGACGTCTCATCCGAGGTTACGGTCATGCGGTCAGTGGCAGCCAGCGAATGTGCCCCCGCTCGGTGACAGCTGTCAGGCCCAACACACCCCAACCTGGTGTGTGGGAATTATTTTTAGGGCCCTGAGAAATGATGCTGTCAGTCGCATCCCTCAACTTATTACAGCTATCTTGCATTCACTCCCGCACACACGCACACACAACACACACACACACAAGCACAACTCCAAACATCCTTTTTTTTCCTGGGCTAGAGTGTACAGTATTTGCTATAGCAGATGCAACACATTAGCAAACGCAATCGGTCTGTAATGTCAAAAACAAATACATTAACATCATGTACGGAAGCACGGCTCTCTGTTGTCAGTCTTCCTTTAGGCTCACACAGGCACGTATGGGTGAGCGTGCACGCACACATGCACGCACGCACACACACACACACACACACACACACACACACACAGGCTAGATGCATTTTTAATGCTAACCTGGGCAGCGAAGGCTACATGTTACCGCACTGTAATAGATGTAGTGCAAACGCTCCCCGCCAAGTCTCTCTGCGGTTTGAGGAGAACCCCACTGTACTCACGCTCAACTCCATTATTCATCAGCTGGCTCACCAAGCGGGCACGCGCTCACACACGCACACGCGCACATGCCCATGCACGCACACACACACACACACACACACACACAAGTGCAGAGGAGTCCTTCCACATGTGGATAGTAAGGATTGTCTGTCCAAACATATCTTGGCACAGTGGAAGCACTGCTTGATAAACACAGCATTTTCAAGCAAATCTGTTGCACGCGCGTGTGCGTAAGTCACCATTAACGTAGGGTCAGTAAATAGATATCGTGTTGGGACTTCTTTTCCCCCCTAACAGCACAAATACTCTTGATCTGCTGTCGACAGCTACACGCCAGCTCTGATTTAGAGCAAAAAACACTAATCATGTCTGAAGCATTCTTGGCTTGTCAGACACACACAGAGCTCACAACACAGGACGTATCAATATATACACAAAGCAATGTACCCATATAATAGCCTGTTCCAGTGGTGGAAGCGCTATAGAGTCTCTTAAGCCAGCCATATACAATACCATATCACACTTAAAAGGTACAGTCAGCTATTGAAAGCTAAATGTAAGTACTTTTTTGCCAAATTCAACAAATATTTCCTCGCATTTTGCTAACTTACCGTTCTCTGTGCGTGTTGAAAATAAATGCGATACTAATACACAGCCCTGGCTCTATAAATAGGAACATAAACAAGGTGGCGAACACTGCTCGTATCAACAAAGCCGTAGCACTACGCTTTGCTTCACAATGCATTTCAATGTGTTTTGATTTGAGCTTGAAGTTAGCAAGATTGACCCTGCCTTTAACATGAATCAAAAAACCCACGAGTTCCATATGGCATGCCTCGCAATATACGCCATGTCTGCCACCCTAAGTACTTTTATTTCAAATTAGGCTCCTGGGATCACAGCAACACACAGTGTTGTTGTTGTAAAGCGTTTTGTTATTGTTGACCTGCATAGTGGTGCTCTCGCTGTGTCTCTCTCCCTGGGGGGTCCGTGTTTGTCTGCGCGGCGCGGCCGTTCGCCTCCCCGCTCGTGTCCATCTAGCTGCGCCACAGAGTCGCATTATCGTGCCGTAGCCTCGGGGAGAGCCGGCTATTAATGTACACCAGGGTTAGGCTCGCATGCTGTTTTATTCCACCCGTTAATAGGGAGGTGGATGTTACAGTAGTTGGGGGGGGTGAAGGGGCAAGGGGGTGACCTAGCTCGTATGGGGGCGCGGTAGAGGCGACTCGGGGGGGGGGGGGGTCCTGTCGTAAACTATTTCACTATTTCACAGCCCATTAGGTGTCTGATGGATGGGTGAAAAAGCAGCAGTCTGTCTGGGAACTCTGTGCTGCAAAACATGCAGCTATTATTATTATTTTCCAAAGCAGACTATAGAGGAGAAGCAAGTATGCACTGGGCTGCCAGCAGGCTTGTGTAGGCACACCGAGGAGAGGGGGGATGGGGGGGGGGGGAAGTGTACTTTTCCTCTCGATTGTGGCCACAGCGCTGATGGTTTCCTGGAGTACTGTGGCCTTTGGCTGCCGGCCTGATCACTCACAGTGGCAAGGCCTTGCCAAGTGCACCCTGCTGAACGCGTGCGTGTGTGTGTGTGTGTGCATGTGTGTGAATGCACGCTTGTGTGTGTGCACGCTTGTGTGCGTGCATGTGCGTGTGCGTGTAGAATCACAACACTGTCAGTGTCAAGTCAATGAACGAACCACAGATGCATTTAAGAATGGTTAGTCAGTCATTCTGTAGAACGCTTGCTAACTTTTAACTCCAAACAACACCCGCCCTACCTTCAGCGCCATAGGGTGCTCCCTCAGAAACTCCGCCCCCCCCCCTCCCCCACACACATTTAAAACACATTGCAATGGCTAGGGCATTTTTTGTTTGTGTTCATATTTAAGGAGCCAGGGCTGTGTAGAAACACCAGATTATCTTTCCAGCACACACCAGTAAGATAGCAGGCTGCAAGGAGATAGATGGTGACCTTGACAGTTAGCTTACAATCGCTGATTACAACTTTGAAGTTGCACTCCTTGATTGAGACTGTTACAGCCCACGTTGTTTCAAACCAGCACAATGCCATCTGCCAGCCGAACACAAATTGGCGCGTGCTCCTTTAACAGAAAACTTGCAGCGTCTCACCAGACACAGACTGCCATTTCAGTGTGTGCTTTTATCAGTCTGTGCGTCTCTCACACACACACACACGCACACACACGCACGCACGCACGCACGCACGCACGCACGCACGCACGCACGCACAGATCACGGCAGTGTTTCCATTTGCAAGTCATAGGGAAGATGAAAGGAGGTGTGCCAAACTCACCTCAGGAGGTGCTGCCGTCTTCCCTCTCATCACCCCGGTCCTCTCGCTCCTGCTAATGGGCTGAGGTGGTTACCGGGGCACCGTCAGAGAAAGCCTTGTCTTCCCCCAGCCTCCCCACCCTTCCGTCTATGCCTGTCAGTCAAAGCCAGCCCCTACTGAGACGCTGCTGTTAAGATCCAGCTTTCTCAGAGCTGGCCTCTGTGCAGCTCGCTCTGCGTCTTCACCCAGAGGGTTTGCCCTCGCCTTTACACCCCCTGCCTGCATGTACCGTAGGGTGGGTTATAGCATCAGCCTTCTCTAACAACTGTCAGTGAGCCACTAAATAATGCTACAGTAGACTACAGCACATCATTCCAGCACCCCGAGGCAGTTCATACAAGAATATACTGTATATTACCGCATATACATTATCACCACCTTCAGGTTACATGCCACAATAGCTGACAGGACAAAGGGAGAGCTTTGATATTAACGTTATTGCAAACAAATCAAAGTGCTGCACTAACCCTATCAAATCTACTGAATCACCTCTATTCATGGCCATCTACTGTAGTAACGCGTTCCCAGAGAACATTACATCTACATATGTCCTCCCCCAAAAGGCAAAATGTGTAACTAACCTGTAGAGCTCCAGAGGCGCAGTTACATTTAGTGCACTTGCCTCGGCGTCTCCGATGGCTGTAAAGCACCGCGAATCCTGCGCTCCAGAGCGCACAAGCAGGCGCACTCGATTAGGATTTCAGCACAGCAACATGCAGTAATGCAGCCGTCAAATGTGGGTAAAACGTGTGTTAATCCACGATCAAGACACGTTAACGTCGCGCCACGGTAGTTTTTAATCTCCGGTAGGTTGCAGAGTTTGCTGCAAGCGACAAGACGCAAAAAGCAGCTGCGCTTTGACAAGGAAATGTACTGGCGTTTGTATCCAAGTTGCGTTTGACTGTTCGCTCGCGGCAGGGAGCTCCAGTGGATAAACAAACCAACACTAAGAGAGGCTGGACTGGTACATTGTTATAAATTGTTATAAATTGTTATAAATTGTTATAAACACGTATACCAAACCAGTAGCCTACTTACCCTTAAAAGAACCACCGTGGTCGTCCCCTGCGTGCATGTGTCACGCGGCCAACAAAATCTCCCACTGAAAACCCACCTGTGGCTCTCACGGGAAAATACGCGCAGAGACGCGGTAAGAAACGCGGTAGGAAAACGCGGACGGAATTCCCTTGAAATCCCCCTACAAGTTGTTTTAAACGACACCAACCTGTAGCACGCCAGCAGTTCTGTCCGGGTTGCCTTGACACTAGAAGTGATGTCGGGAGACGGACCTAGTAGAGCGCACCCGGGACCACGCGTCCTTCTGTCAGCTGCGCTGCGTCCGCGAACATTTATTTATATATGGACGCACAGACTCCAGCGCCCGGCCACTGCCAACAGCTGGAGATTATAGGCACGCCCACCGAGGGGTGATTGGCTAAAGATTTGGAAATATTGCCTCTTCCAGAGATTCGTTAAGGTATAAAACAGATATTAGATTACTGTATAGGCTACGTTCTGAAAAATCCATACAGATTGTGCCAACACGAAACGCATTATATTCGTCACAAAGTACTTACATTTGGGAGCATCCTGCCCCACCCTAACTGCCTACACCTGCTTATGTTGGACTGTGCGATAGACGACCCCAAAGTGACACACACACACACACACACACACACACACACACGACACCAAAATTACTATCCTACATTCATACTGCAGTACCTCCTACTGGTAATAATTAGCTGCTTTCAAGATTTTCTTTCTCCTCTCTGAGGCTGATGCCAGGGATGGTACAACCTACTTCCCATAGTCTTCCGCAGGGGGCGCTATTTACATGTCTGGGGTTTATAAGGCAGTTTAAACTGTGGCAGTTGTAGTATAGCGACGAGACTCATTGCGTCGTTAGCAGGCTACGGTATCCAGAAGGGTTATCCATGTTTTGTGAACACGTAGATTATTTATAACTTAGTTGCATCTGTCAAAGTTTAAATTGGCAGTCCTTAAGCTGAGCTGTCACACGTGACGTTGGCCTACTGGCTGCAAAATGCGCACGGGTCCACTCATAGAGATTAATTATCTTCCATTATTTCCGGAAGGGCGTCTATAGTTCCGAGTTACCTAATAACGTCTGACACAGTAGCACGCTCTAGTTAATGGAGTGGAAGAAACACCACGCATGCCAAAGCAACTTGCATGAAATTGGGCTCCGTGCGCCACGGTGATGCCCTTTCCCAACAATCACATTAAATATGTTTTAAAGGTATGCTATGCTGCAATATGTTGATGCGGCACGCAATCCGTTTGGGCTACTTTGCATGCAAACTAGGCATAAAAAAAGAGCTCCGCTGTAGCTCAGAAGTGTTATCATTTGTACAACAGCAGTCAGTTAAGTTATAATTGTCTTTGCCATCGCTACTGGACCGTGCAATCATTACAGCGGGGCTTTGGCACAGCCGTTGTTAAGCATGAGAGGGATTATCCCTACTGCAATGCTGGCATCTACTCACATTTGCTCACTGGGGGAGAAGGTAAATATATCTTTCTCCAACCGAGACGTAAGGAGGGGACATCCGAGTTCACGCGATTACATGTGGCACAGCTTCTCTCGGCTGCAGCGGAGGTGGCAGCCGACAGGCACATCTATTTACTTCTGCGCGTCATAGAGCGCCAGTAGCGAAGTGCCAAGAAGCGCTAAAATGTTTTCATGACGGGATGCTGAACGTTGTTGCTCAAAATCACTTTTGAAGATCGGCATAACATCTTACAATCGTCATGTCCTGTTGACTGTCCTTGTTGGTTCTCTGTTTTTGATAGCCTAATTACAGTAGGCTATTTATTTACGTCAAGTGGACACGTGCTGGTGCCATAGACTTTAAAGATGCATTCAATTAGCGCTCACGCAACACTAATCCCCCCCAGCCAAATCACTAGACTAATAGTTTACTTGTAGGCTATTCCATTAAGATTCATGCTGTTACCGTCATATTGTGGTTCAAAACAGACAGACGTCTGGATTTAATTACTGACCTTTTATTGGTGTCTGTCTTTTTTGTTCTTCATTCAACACATCTGTCTCGCAGAGAGAGGCATCGGACAACCAGGCAGACATGATTAATCACTAATCATTACTGGCTGCATGGTGAACGATGATGAACTTAGGTTAGCCTACCGTACGTCTGCGCTCCAATTACATGAGGCGAGACAGTTCAACAATATCGTGGCACTGAACGTATGACGGTTGGACTGAAGTAAACATTGAAGTGTCCTGAATTATTTGTGACGGATGAGGCATTGCACTGAAGGGAATGATTAGCCTAGCGCCCAGCAGATGGCGGGGAAAGTTTGCGTGTGTCTGTGGAATGTGCAAGCTTTCAAATGTTTTCTGTATGTGGGAATGTGTGCTGAGTTTTATATTTAAAACTGTATGTGCATTGCACATACATTTTAATTTGTCGCGGTGTCGCGGTCTAGGGGTTATTGCAGAATATCAATCATTAAGTGATGACACCGATGATACAGCCTATATAAAATTGAGATTCAGTTAGATCAAATGTAATGTAATCATGCCTTTAATTGTTAAATGGTTATTTGTTACTATAATAAAACATAATTTAGAACCAGAAGCCAAAAAATGCTATCAGGAATGCTATCAGTAGGTCTAAATGTTATTAAATTTGGGTTGATTATCTTGAAGTGCTGACTGAAAGCTATTTGGGGTGTCTTTATTGCCCATCACTGTTAAAGTTATTAAAAGGTATCGCTTGCCCATGGGCAGTTTGTTAAGCATGGTGAGATTCCTAATCAAGGAAATAAAAAGGTGTATTGGTCATTCCTCATCTCTGTGCTTTGGGACAATCAGCAAATTATGGTTGAGTCAAACATTTAATCTGTTGCTGAATTGAACCATGGGGTTATGTTTGAATGGGATGATTGAATTTAGGTAAACGGAATTAAAAGACAACAGTAATACCTTATTTACATTCAGCGAATGTCAATCCTCTGCAGACAACGGATTTTTTCTTTCAGTGCAGACTAATATATGTTTTACTAACTATACTGCCATCAATGCACTAAACTGGAAACAAGTAGGATTTTCTCTGGTTTTATAGTTTAACACTTAATTATAATCTTACACTTTCAAGGTTATCCATGGTAAAGCTCCTATGAATGGCAAAAACCAAAGACAAACTACTGATGTTAAATATATAGATACCACTGGAGAGTTTTACAGCAAACCAGGGTTTAAACTGTAAGAGACATCAGATTATAAAACTATGAGCAGGTTAAGGGCAGCAGGATAAATCCTTATCCACATATGTTGGTGAGCTATAAACAGCAACAAAAGATAGAAGAAAAAAAAAGATATGAAAAATAGCCTTCACAAGTGGACAAAATTGTTGTTACCCTTTTGAACATATTAAAGTCACTGAATATAACTTGAAACTGACTAAATTAATAATACAGAAAAATGTACTGAACATTAAAACCTGTTGTTAAAGACTGCCCCCGCGTGCGGGGGCGCACCCCCCACTACCCTATTCGAAAGATAATTTTTTTTTATATATAAATGTCTAACAGTATTATTATAC
>JAODUE010000599.1:0-13140 GCA_027564755.1 Amblyopsis hoosieri
CCCCCCCCCCCCCCCCCCCCCCCCCCCCCCCCCCCCCCCCCCCCCCCCCCCCAGAAGAGACCAATGCATGCTATAGGCTATTTTTTTTAACTGTCTCACAGACTAATCTTAAACAAAACTATGCTCTGCCTTCCAACAACAACTCCAATCCAAGCCCAGCGGGCAGAACGTACCGTTTCAGTGGTTAATATTGCATGAAGTTGGTGCACTGTGGATCTTTGTAAGTACTTGCCCAGGCAAATGTCATAAACTAGAACATTCCTGAGTGAATGGGGGACATTTATGGGGAAACTATTCAACTATCAATATATTGACAGTTCTGAAAACTCCCCCAACTCTGACTTGACAAGAAGGAGCCCAACATCTGCGCACTGCTGACGAAAGCAATGGTACCCATTCATGTAAATCCGGACATCTAAAACATCCCGGCCAGTGGGTACCCAGGGTTTGGAAACACTGGACTGGAATTTATTGGCTATTATTGTGCTATAGGAGAGCACCTGGCATTCAGACAGCCCGAGTAAGCCTTGTTACCACGGAGACTCCCGCTCAACGTCAATGGCCAGCGTCAGGAGGGAAACACAGCCTGACAGATGGCAGTCGGATTACTGGGTGACGTGACAGGACTTTGTGTATTGGTTACCTTTCCTCTTTTGGTGAGACTCTTAGTCCACCTAGCACCACCCTGGTGGACTAACAAAGAATCACCTCAACTGCCTGTGCTTTATGATATTTGTACTACCCCTGATCTGATGAGCTTACTTGTGTTTGCTTTGTTCTAGTTTATTAGATGCCAATGTCAGCCCACTGAAAGCGTGTTGGGGGTGGGGGGGGATACCA
This sequence comes from Amblyopsis hoosieri, assembly GCA_027564755.1. NCBI lineage: Eukaryota > Metazoa > Chordata > Actinopteri > Percopsiformes > Amblyopsidae > Amblyopsis > Amblyopsis hoosieri. The sequence continues at coordinate 841 of JAODUE010000599.1, forward strand.
AGGGGGATTGTTCAAGTGTTATCAGACGTGATAACACATATCTAAGTTGACAAATGTCCATAATTCTTTTCATTTTTCCTAGTCTGTTGCCTCCGTAGGCATGTGTCTAACAAAGAACACATTATTTTTAAGTGCAGATTACTATGACCAGATTCACAACATACACATCAGGGAGCCAACCACAAAAAACTATATCCAGTTGGCAATAGCAGCTCCTATAGCTCTATGGATATTTGTAGTTTACCTCCCTGTCTGTATAGCCTAGGGATTTCAACCTGCTTCAAGATACACAAACCCAATTCATGAATGGTTTCAAAAACTACTGATTGATGGATGAATCAAAAAGTTGTTAGACGCCATCTTGTGTGAGATAGTCCCTTTGATCCAGAATGTTTTCAGTGCATACCTTCCTTACCCTGACAAGGTGATTAGCGCTCTCCCCCCCACTGAGCTAATAAAACCATTAAAAACAGCCTTGTTGTAAGCATATCCTGCAACGTGAGTGAGATAGCTGCCTCGAATGTTGCTCGGGCTCCAGGCTCCTGCTAATGGTAGCCATGGCAAACATAATCCATTATGCTTAACACGTTCATTTATTTATTTCTTTATCAAAAGACAGAAGAGTTACAAAGGCTATGTAGTGGGCCTATTGCGCACAATAACATCCAACCTAGGGAAAATAAAAAATGCATTCAACTGGCCTTTAACCTACGTTTTAACCGTAACATACGGTAAACCTCATCTTGAAATGGAAGCTAAACCAGCTGGACTGCATAACAAAGAAACACCTGTGTATATTGCAGGCACCATATGGACAGAGAAAACACCCGCCCAAGAGGTTGAAATATTCTCTTGCAGAAAATCTCCACTTAAACAGGCCTTTTATGGGAAATAAAACGGTCTATTTTCACCCTTGAAAAGATAGTTTGTCATGAAATAAAATACAACTTTAGGCTTTTAATCACACATCAATGACAGATGCTCTTAATAAGACGCCTGAGCATTATCTAACTCCATCGTGACAATGAGTTAGGCCTACACCACTACAGAAACCACTAACAACATTGGATTCCCTGAACATGTGCAAACACAGTTTTCCTTCATGCTACTCTTTTTTTCTTTACCAACAGCCCAGAACAATGAAAGGCAAACCAAACTGTCTTTGGCAAACACTGACCTGATCCCACCCTGCTTGCACGCTGCTCCCTGATGAGCACTAGGGCTGAGCTAGGAGGACCTATCAGCGGCCAGGATTACACAGGCTTAATCTTGAACAACATATTGTCTTATGTAGCTCTCACTGAGACACATGTGCAGACAAAGAAAACTCTCTCTACTGTATATGGGGTGTTGCACTGATCCTGAACCAGCGATAGACTGCTATATGGGAACACTGGAATACGTCACAAAAACAGAGGGAGCCTATTTGAAACGAAAACATAAACACATACATAAATAAATATGAATAAATAATAACACATGTAGACTACAATAACAATCATTTTTTGTTTCAAAAGTTGCAATGCCTACCAGGCCAACAGCTTGAAGCAAAACAGAAATTACACACATTTCCAATATATTGACAATGGCGTGCCCCCACGGTAAAAATATTTTCCCATATTGTATAAAACAATTAAATATAGAATAAAATAAGAATTACAAATTTGACCAGAACAACTATTTAATAATGAACAAAGTAAATATGGTGGATATATAAGAAAGAAAATGGCCAAGTAAAAGCAGGATTATGTAATGAAGCACTATGTGTTGATCTATGTCTCCATCTAGTGTCCATGTACGGTACCATTTGTTTAAATTGGTTGATTCACATTGACAAATGTGGCATCTCTAACATGTTATGTCATGTTTAACATGTTTATATGTCATTATGTGTCCATGTGCCATTTGTTTACATTGGTTGATTCATATTGACTTGAGCACAAACAAATGTGGCATCTTTAACATGTTTATATGTCATATTATGTGACAAAGTAAAAGGTAATTTTACAGATGGCACTGATATTCTCAACAAATTATAAAATACTTACCTTTACCAGAGACAACTTCGTTCTCAATCCGCCACCGAAACCCAAACTGTTTGGGGAGGGTGAAGATGGCAAAAAATAAAAACACACAAACATATAAATACTTTACAAACTTTAATAACAATAAACCCATCCCTCAGCAATTCCTTCATCCGACCAACCTTATTTTCCTTGTATCTCCTGAGGTCAGCTATGCAGTACTCTTTAAACAACTTGTCATAGTATGTCTTGGCCAACTCCTTCTCCCTGGAATGCAACAAACAGATGTCAAATTCAACATGCATCAATCTCAAACATTGTATCAATTTTGAAGAATGATGTGTTGATTTTACAGTGTATGTTGCCATTATTACCATGTCATGTCTTCTTCGTCCTCATCCCTCCAGAGGAAGCGATGGTTTTCACGCACAATATCCAGGTCTGTCTTGTCATTGGCCCTAAGCGAGTTAAGAGATAAATAAAAATTACTTCATATAGTTAATTCAGTGAATTAAGCTACAGATACAGTATAGGTTAACCTTTATATAAAGTGACTATTTTCTAAAGAAACATTTCTTTTGCCACACGATATTGTCTATCTAAAATTAGACATATTTATCTAAATACAATTTATTGAAAACACAGTGGATCCTGACTTAATTTCAGGGAAAAATGCTCTAGAGCACAGGAAGGGATGGTTATTACGCATTTGCTTACAGTAAAAAGCAAGCAAATATTGGAGGATTGCAGGAATCACAGGATCATGCTATTAAGATTACAATTAGGGGAAAATAAATAATAATAATTTCAATATCCATATCCAGGTTTGACAGTGCATATGTCTGAGACATTATACTCACGTAGATCGTTTTAGATCAGCCATCTTCCCTCCATAATATAGTATGTAGTCACTACAAAACTTCTTATGTCGCTCAAACTAACATATAATTAAGGTCAAGTGCTTTTGGACACATTTACCACACAGAAATTATAATGTTGTACTTTAAAATGTATTGAATTGGAATTGACAAATTATGTTTAATGTATAAATTGTATACTGTATTAATATGTAGCAGTGTATATCACTGGATGAGTTTGTCTGAGGCAGTTTTTTATAATTAGTTTTCAAAAGATACAGCATTCATTGATATCAAGTGGGCTCTTCTGTTTCTGGCCTCCTCTCTGAAAAACACAATACATTTAAAAGGCATTGAAAACAACATCAACTAGGTTAGAACTGTAAATTAAATATTTTGTCACTAAAAGAAAAAACTTAACTTAAAGCAGATACCATAATATGCTACAATATGAATACATTAATTATAGCTAAGGCTTTATTTATATTACAATTGTTTCAAATAAATTGGTCTAGATTACTTTGTCCATGAGCATATCATTTAAATACAATAAAATCATGATAATCGTTGTGAACACAACATTTAAGTAGTAATAGGGTAGACCTTACTTTGGCTGAAAATATTCAAAAATAGATAGCCTACCTGTCCAGTTCATTGGAGTGAAAACTCCGGTGAGCAACCTTGACATGCCTTCCTTTTTGGAATGGCTTTTGTAAAATTTCATCCTCACGTTTTCTGTTAGGACATAAAAAACAAATTTCATGTTAGTAGATTATAGCTCTGTAACTGTCATATAAGAAAAACGACAGCCTAATCAAATGCACAATACTACTACAATACTGTAGCCTAGAAATACAGTAGCACACATAAACAATGGCACACGCTGGTCTACTGCCATTCTAGTAAACAACTAGTGACCTTTTGAGTCCTCTTTGTGATGACTCTCCCTTTTCATCTTCATCACTGAAGTCAGAATCATAACCTCCTCCTCCGTGCACCTGAGAAGTTACAGAAATATTTGTTTGTTGTATGATAACAGAGCATGCACAGAAATTAAAGTGCAACTGCATGTTGAGTACGGTATACAGTAGGTGCAGGGTTATCATGTGTCGTATGTGGATTTCCATTGCTAAGAGATACCTCATCGTTTATAAATTTGAATTACATAGGCTAAGAAAACAATTACACAATTAATACTTCACTCGATCGAAAATTTGACTTCAAAATCGCACGATAGAAATACCTTAACGAGACTCTCCATGGCGTTTTTCAATCAGTATTTTAAGTAGATGTTTACAAAACAGAGCGAAACAGCGAATATATGACGTGACGTTAGTCGCAGTATGATGACGTTAATATGAGCCGAATATGAATAGCCTAACGAATTACCTTTTTTTATAACTGCAAATTAAATATATATTTTTAATGTAGGCCTATACAGAACGAGTTTCAAAATGTGTTTGATGAATAGTAGCCTATCTGCATTGCACAACCGTCTTTATTAGGCTACAATATGCCTATTTGATTTCATTGTGTGATTCATGTATATAAATAAAACCCATTTTTGTGTAGGATGGGATAGTTAAATAGGCACATTCATTTTTTTTAACGACCAATTATATTAAATTTAGGCCTATGCTAGTCATGGTCATGTCCGGCATAATTGAGAGAATGGGTTGAGGGAACTGGAAACAATGATCCTATTATTATTTTTTGAATGCTGCTGTAGGCTAACTGTCTGAACGTTTTGGAATATGCAGGGTGTCAGGGGTGAAACTTTTGCCAAAGAACAGAAGTCCAGTGTCGCCAAATATCCTGAAAGAGGCAGCTATAGAGACGCGCAATTATCGTCATATGATAGGCCTATCTGTGGAATTATACTTTTAATCATACTCTATTGTTTTCATTAACGACCACAACAATATAAATTTACCATTTAGGCAGCATTAGAAGCATTTGCGTTAAATAAATTAGACAGGTGCATGCTTTCACGGAGACCAGAATAGCGGTTTCGAGTTATCCATGATCAGAAGCGCGCATAGTAACACTGCTGATAAAATAGGCGCACCTACGCGCCCCCTTCAATCTCTTTCTCTGTTCATCTCACACCCTCTCGCACAAGGAGTTCACGCTTGTTGTTGAGGCTCCGGCATTCAAAAGACAACTTCCCTATCGGACCAATTTTGTAGGCTAATTCTTTTGTGCCCAATATACTTTGAAAGACGTTGCTACTTTCGTTGTTATGGAAGATTTTTTTTTAATGATTTTGTTTTTGTTTTGAGTCGGCTTGCGTCTGTCCCAGATTTGTAGCTAATCCTGCGTCTTGCGGAACGAATTTGTTGGACTGGTGAAACAATAAGTATTTAGCCCACACAAGCCTGCGTTAAAGTGCAATAAACCCGCTCTTTGTTGAGGTTAAGAGGACATCTGATACATTTTCTGGCGTTACTCACAGCATTTATCGATAAGTTTGCGTGGGAACGATTAGCTCGAACGAAACAGTGGGGATGGGATTCAAACTGAATAGATGGACCGTCTTGGTGTGGGTCGTTGCCGTCTATTTTATTCTTTCGGAGGGCAGAAGAGCAAAGCAGCCCAGATGCCCGCCTGGATGTACGTGCACTAAGGATAATGCCCTGTGTGAGAACATTAGATCCATCCCGCACGCTTTCCCAGCCGATGTCGTTTCACTGTAAGTGTCATGATATAGCCTATTACATAGGCTATGTAACGTGTAACATAAGTATGCAATGTTTTCATAATAGTCTGTATAAAATAACAGCATATTCCGTAGATTTAATAAACGTGTAGGCTATAGGCTAACTCCTCTCTGTTGATATTGCCATTCTGGCACATCCCCCAATGTTCTCTCCATCCATTCAGATCTTTTGTCAAGTCTGGATTTAATGAAATCGCCGGAAGGAGCTTCGTTCACACTCCTGCCCTGCAGCTTCTGTGAGTCAGTATATGCATTTTTAACCACCAGTTTTTATAGAGATTTGAGGTTTTTAAGGGCCATATCTTACATATACCTTATGAATTTTAACTTCTTAGTAAATATGGTATACAAATAAATTAAAGTATTGCTGTTCGTATATAAACAAAGAGTTTACATACAGCAGCATCTTATAATCCTTAGGAGAGTAGTGGTCCTGGGAGACACTAATAAAGGCTTTCTCATTTATAATGTGAGTCTTGCTCATTAGTCAGGATTATGCAATATACCACATGGCTGGCTACATCAACTAACAGCGGCCATATAGGCATGTGCGCGCATACGTGCGTGCGTGTGCGTGCGTGTGTGTGTGTCATGTGTAACAAGACAGAACCAGGAAAAGGCAACCATTTAATACAATCATATATTCCTTTTAGAGTTATTTACAAATTCATTTCAAGGGGTATTTATAACCCAAATTATATATAACATTCACAGCATGTGTTATGGCTCTGACACACTATATTTTATTCCAGGATTTAGCCATGTCTGGCTTGTTGAGCATTAGTTATTCTTGGGAAACAATTCATACAATATGGAAACATTGCATGTTCAAAACAGATGATAATGACAGAATCATTCACTGTTGTTCTCTTGGTTGTCTAGTGACCCTTATGGTTAAAGTAGATTTTAAAGATGTTTTCATGAAAGAAGAACATGCTACACAATCAAGGTTTGTGCTTTACATTGTGCATTGTTCCAGAGGAAGGCAAACTGTTGTTGTCTGTTGATAACTAAGGCTCCTATTATCTGTCCCCCATGCATTCTACATTGATCACTTCCTACATGTTCTCTCAACTGTTGGAACAGAAAAGGCGTGGTGTAGCACAACACTTGTGACATTCCCATTATTGGTTGTCAGACGATTCATAGCTTCCTTTCACTGTGGAGGAAAGAACAAACATTTTTCCAAACACTTCATGTCCCGTACGTAATGACAACATTATATACTGTAAATATAGGCTGGAATAATGAATTAATATAACAGTGCACCAGCTGTTCCAGTATTTTCTACTAAACGGAGCAGTGGTGTTGATAATAAAATGTTTAAAATGTAAAATAACAAGAAAACGAACCTATTTAAGAGATGTTAAAATATTTCACTTTTCTTTTCAGGCTATTCACAGCAAATTCATTTGAATTTATTGATGAAGATGCATTCTTGGGTTTGCCGCACCTTGAATACTTGTACGTATTTATCTTAAATTAACACATTTAACACATATTTACCATTACAATCACTTATATAAACATTTTCTGTCAACATTGGAACCATATACTGTATACTGTCTATCCCTCTCACAGGTTTATAGAAAACAACAGAATTTCATCCATATCCCCGTATGCATTTAGAGGGCTTAAAGCGTTGATACACCTGTAAGTTGATGCAAACAGCCAAAGCATTTTCTGTTTGCCAGGCAACATGCCTAACTATTCCCAGTGCTTCCTTCCTGTGTGTCCTCAGCGTGAGTCCTTCAACCTGTAGCTTCCTTCTTTCATTACTTGCCTTTGTATGCTTTCACATTACACCTTTTATCTTTCTGCCTTTTTTGTTTCCTCTGAACGTTTATACTTTGTCTCTCGGCTACATGAGAAATAATGAAAATAATACGTCTATACCACTTCCACCCTAGAGTAATATGAAACAAGAAGTACCATTTGACCGATGTGTAGACTATTTTCCGATATGTCCCTGTGTCCTGTTTTTACTCACTGTCCACTTTCTTTGGCATTGTCAAATATGCCAAGGCAGGCAGAGATGCCACTGCCAGTGGTGCTGTCCAAGGTTAATATCTGCAGTATCTCAAGGCTCTAATAGATCAGGTTGCTAAGGACAGCTCACGGTGATGGCTCCAGTTGGTACATGCAGAAAGAATTCACTAATTCCCCTCACTTTGGCATCCACAGTTTTAATAATTTTTGATGGAATCCTAAATAGAATTAATTCAGTAATACATTCATTATTTATCATATTTTGAAATGTGAATAAAGTTGAATATACAAGCATACAGTATTTAAGTAATTGCATAATGATATACATAATGTTTAAATATAAATAGTTCCGAACATGAGTCCATGTTGTGTTTAAATGCAGTATGTGAACTGTTATGTAATCTTAAATGCAATGTTGACCTTCAGCATGTCTTGAAAACCCTCAGCTAAACTACTTTTAGTCAGTGGCTTCCAACACAGAAAGTTCCCAGGCATCATTCAGGATAAAATTTAGCAAACAAGGTTTGAATGAATAACGCACTACATTAAATGCATTATTAAGGGCACAGACAACTGTCCCCATCTGATCTTAATCTTGTGCCGCGCTGAGAATTGAATTATGCTGTGAGATGAATAATGCAGCACTCATGAATTACACTGACATTTTATTTAATTCATGTTTGTTTCTGTTTTGGTATTCAGCCCGCATTCCCATCCAATCTCAATATGTCTCCAAAGGACCAGTTACAGTATGACTGTTATGGATTCGTTTAGCTGGCTGGCTGGGAGGATACCCTTTTAACATTGGAGCTACTTTTGATGAATTTGATTTAAATATTATACAATGCCTGCGTTTAGACGAGGAACAAATTCATTAATTATGTTCATCACTGCTTATTCTTCGTTTGGATATGAGCCACTTAATGAGGTGCCAGTTTTACATACATGCAAATTAGTGTGTCCAATTAGCCTAACTTACATGTGTTTGGAGGTATGGGAACATTTAAGTAAAAGCCACACAAGCAGGGAGAACATGTACACTGGACATAAAGGCAAAGAAATAGATGATTGCTGCAAATGAAACAGACCTAATTTGTGTAATGTGAGTTCAGTTAAGACAGTTACAGACAGACGACACAACTATGCATTTATTTTCCATTAAACTCTGTATAAAATCAACCAAACCTCAAATGAAAAGAACAAATCTGAACCGGAAATTAATATATTATTGGCAATTGTATAGATAGTTCTTTATCTCATATATGTAATAATTGCATGACATTTACTAGCCATTTGACTTTGTTTGTTCTCTTTCAATACTGTAGGAGTCTGGCATACAATAACCTAGAGGCATTACCCAAGGATGTTTTCAGGGGCATGGATGCTTTAACTAAAGTGTGAGTACATATGGTATGTTTTGCTCTAGTTTTGTGATGATGTGGCGAGAATTACATTTTTGGTAGTTTTACATTTGCATATGAAACCTTAAATTACTTGTGATTCTTCAAGTAATTTTGACTTTGCTATTACTGCCATTACTGACATGATGGACTAGCCAGCTTACCTTAAGGTTTCAGTACAGCAGCAAATCTGAACACTTGTCTGCATAACACAGCCAGTATAAAGTAAACTATTAAGATTATTTTAATTTTTAAACCCATATTTGGTCAAGAGGTAGAGGCTGAGAGAGTAATGCAGAGATCAGTCTGTTACCATAGTTACTCTTCTCCTGATATATTTCATGACGGTAATATAAAAAGTTAGCCTACTCAACTTTAATCTCAAATTGCTTAAGCTTTTTAAAATCACACCCTAACATTCTAAGCCATACAGTAAAATTCTAAATATCATTAAAACATTTGAAATAATATCCAAAATTCAAAGCATTCTAGTACAGTTTCTAATCTGTTTATTAATGCTTAAAACCATCTGTCCACCCCTTTAAGGATCTGTGGTAAAAGGTGATTTGTGCACATAAGTGATTGCAATCCAATAACATCTAGCTGTGAACTGTGTATTGATGTGTATATGGATACACCCACCCATTTAGTGATCTGCGGGGAAACAACTTGATATGCGACTGTAAACTGAAGTGGCTGGTGGAATGGATGCACCACACCAATGCCACCCTCGACCATATATACTGCAGTGGGCCACCCATTCACCAGGGCAAGAAGATAAATGACTTGCTGCCACACTCTTTTGACTGCATCAGTACAGGTACAGTAAACAACATCCCTGTCTTGGTCTGTAGGCTATCATTTATCCTTGTAATTTACTGGTATGATGACATTTTGTATTACTGAAGCATTTTGCCACATTATGCCATATGTTAAAACAATATAAGTCATATAGTAAAATTAACACAGTTTATGGTGTTTGAAGTAGCTGGTCCAACACATTCAGGTAGCATCTGTGATTTAGCAGAGGTTTTAGGGGAAGAGGCAACTGCTTGTTCTCCTGGCTAAAACTGGTTTTAGGGTTAGGGTTATGATATGATGACTGCAGACTGATTAGAGTGGATCAATGAATAGTTCTAAATGATTTGTCCAGAACACATACAGGCTAGCTCAGTGTAACTTTGCTATAAACATCCATACTTTATAGTTTACACATGCTAGCTGACACACTGGATGAATGGCCTACCCCACTTCAAACAAGTAATAATCTGTAGTAGTATGCTGTGACCTAGGCTTTGTGAAATCCTTTTGTTTTGATGTTCTTTTAATAAAGACAACAACCGTGTTAAAGTTCTGTTCATCTGTGATGAAACTGTGATTTTTTTTATTTAACTTTTATTTAACCAGGAGGTCCATTGAGATAAAAAATATTGTTTTCAAGGGAGACCTGGCCAAGATGGCACACTGTTACAAAACACTTTGAAAAAAATAAAAACATTTATAAATAAGCCAAGTAAAATAAAGCACATTGAAACAGACATGGGACAACATCCATCTTACGATTAGCAGTTACACTCCTCGGTTACACAGTTCTTAATTAAAGTTTTGAACTCTCCCAAGGAGACATCATCATTAAGCTTCAGTGTGTTCTAAGGATTATTCCTTGACTAGGGCGCGGAATAGGAAAAAGCAGCCCTACCAAGCTCTGAGCAACATGAAGATAGTATGTCAAGTTCACAAACGTGCCTACAGAAAACACACAGTGAATAATGTTGTTTGTGTCCTTAGAGTTTGCCTCCTATCAGTCACTGAAGTTTGAGTCTATCTCTGTTGAGGCCTTCAACTTTGGTAAAGACCAGTACGCTGTGTTTGCCCAACCGTTTGCGGGAACTTGCAGTTTCCTGGAATGGGATCATGTGGAGATGATATTCAGAACCTACGACACCATTGAAGGTCAGTGTGTAATGTTTCTTTGTGTATATCTATGTCTGTACAGAACAGTTATATAACATTGTATTATATTACTGTATATCTATTCCGATTTCTATTTCTCAAATTGTTCTGTTTCTTTCAGTTAGAAAAGTTTAAGTCCAGTATAAGCATAGTATCTTGCTAAAACACCTACAGTACAGATACAATCCTTGCATTGTAGCGCCACCAGAACACCAAATGCCCAAGTAAACTGTTTCTGTTTTGAAGTACAACTGTGCATGAAAGTGTGTATGGCTGTAATTGGAGGGTTAGAGGGTGGTACAAACCTTAGGAGCTCTGTAGGGGAAGTTGTAGGGAGGAGTACCAGCCAATTGAGCGCCCAGATTGAATTCCTCTTACAGCTTGACTGCCTTGTGTCTCATCTCCACCCCTCGTTCAGGCACTTCTACAGTTGTCTGTAAACCCATGGTAATTGACAACCACCTCTTTGTCATGGTTGCCCAGTTATTTGGAGGCTCACACATTTACAAGCGTGACATCTCCGCCAACAAGTTCATCAAGATCCAGGACATCGATATCCTGAAGATACGTAAACCAAATGACATTGAAACCTTTGTCATCGATGGAGAGTCTTTTTTTGTCATAGCAGACAGCTCTAAGGTGGGCCTTGTCTTTTACACTTATTTCATTTTAATATTATATGAACTGTTGTTGGAAATGTTTTTAATTGATTAGGGACAAAATGTCTCATGCATTTTTGATAAAATAATCTAATACAGCCTATATTATTGTGACATGCCAATAACTTCCTTTTCACTCCTTTGCTATTTAAAGGCCGGGTTAATTATTCTTGAGAACACTTGCTAACTTTGAGCTGAAATATTCTTCGGCAGCGCCGCCTCACACATTGAAACGCATTTTGAAGCAAAGAGCAGTACTACGGCTTCGATGTTGTGAGCGATGTGTCTATTTTTTCGATCTCAAGGCTATGTAGAAGTACCAAAATATGTTTTCAACACGCACAGAGAACAGTAAAATAGCTAAATGCGAGGAGATATTTGGTGAATTTTACAAAAAGTTTATTCGCTTACAGTTAGCTTACAATAGCTGACTATATTGTAATAGTAATTTCACATTCATTCAAATTGTATCTCTCTATCTTGGGAACAAAGCTGAGATAAAGCTTAACTGATGGCGACAATGGTTGCACTTTGCATGCAGTACACACCACATGACCACAACAGTTGAATGCACAGTTGAAAACTGTCTCATCTGATGTGGCAGTTGAAATGGGCTCAAGCTAGAGAGAGAGAGAGAGCTAGAGAGAGAGAGAGAGAGAGAGAGAGAGAGAGAGAGAGAGAGAGAGAGAGAGAGAGAGA
>JAODUE010000600.1:0-13139 GCA_027564755.1 Amblyopsis hoosieri
AGGTATACGGGCGTGGTTTAGGTGTGCGGCGTGGTTTAGGTGTGCGGCGTGGTTTAGGTGTGCGGCGTGGTTTAGGTGTGCTGACAGCGAAAATGACCAGACGGTTCATCCAATCACTCAAGAATTGTTTTTAAAGTGCCTGCCCTTTACACTCAGTTTCAATGCACAGTCCCCAGATGGACGTGTGACTAACCAACCATCTGGCACGACAGGCTAGACAGGAGCACCACTTGATGGTCATTTCACACAGGAGAGTCGCTGAAGGGAGCTCAATGCTTGGAGGGGCAGCTTACCTCCCGGGGCATTGAGGCAGACAAACTTCTCCCTGGAATATACAGGGACTCATAAGTCAAATGGTCTGGGTGCAGGGAGCATTCTGTGGGGATCGGAGGGGAACCTTGACCGCCATGATGAATGAATTGTTTCCCCAATGGGCCGTGCAGGAGATTTGTCACGTGCAAACGCACAGGCTGGCAGGGCTGATGGCGTGGCATTTCATTACCACATGATGTGTCTCCTCTAAGGTCACTGTTCACTGTCTCCCCCACGCAGATATGTGAGACCTGAGCCATTCAAATGGAGCATGCAGCTTACAGAGTGTATGTTTTGCTATATAACAGTACACTGTTTTATGTACAGTACTGGAGTTTAATCTACATCTTATCTGTACTCCTCTTCTCATACTGTATGTGTTTATGTTATGTTGTTTAATCTACATCTTATCGTTACTCATCTTCTCATACTGTATGTGTTTATTTCATGTTGTTTTATCTACATCTTATCTTTAATATCTTCTCATACTGTATGTGTTTATGTTATGTTGTTTAATCTACATCTTATCTTTAATATCTTCTCATACTGTATGTGTTTATGTTATGTTGTTTAATCTACATCTTATCTTTAATATCTTCTTATAATGTATGTGTTTATTTTATGTTGTTTTATTGTAATTCATCTATTAAGGCACTGCATGTGTACAAGCTGTTATTTTGATTCACGCTACAGTATATTAATAGCATATGATATATTAATATTAAGGGGTTTTATACTGCTGCCTTATCCCGATCAACTAAGTGGAATATACAGTACCCATGCATGTCTAAGTGTTTTTGTTGACGTGCATACTGTATGTGTGTGTGTACTGTATGTGTGTGTGTGTGTGCACATGCGTGTACTGTTCTGTATATGTGTGTGTGTGTGTCTCTGTGTGTGTGTGTGTGTGTGTGTGTGTGTGTGTGTGTGTGATATAATAAGCCCGAGGGTAAGGATTACCCACAGAGCCTTGTGCAGCCCGCCACATGTTTAGAACCTGCGCTTCCCGGGAGGCCGGTGTTGTGGCACACAACGACATAGCACAAACACACCCTGGTATATGGGCAGAGAGAGGGAGGGAGGGAGACAGAGAGAGAGAGGGGGGGGGGGTTTGAATGTAGCATTGATGATCATATTTTGTACAGTTATTGGACAGACTGTATTTTGTTTTGTGTTTTGTCTGATGTTATGGTATGCTAATATATCTTACTGAAATTAGAAATTAATTGAATATGAGAGAGAGAGAGAGAGAGAGAGAGAGAGAGAGGGACAACCGAGGGCAAGCTTTCTCACAAGCCTGATGCTTATTGCACTCTGCATGTGTGTGTGTGTAAGCGCCTGTGTGTGCGTGTGTCTTTGAAGGCTTATATTAAGCACCGTTCCTTCTAAGAGTTACCTTTCACTTTGATTCTGGTTTCTCATCCTCTCTTGCCCTCTCTCACCCTCTCTTGCCCTCTCTCACCCTCACTCGCCCTCTCTTGCCCTCTCTCACCCTCTCTCGCCCTCTCTTGCCCTCTCTCGCCCTCTCTCGCCCTCTATCTTCCCTCTCAAAACTTCTTTCCTGCTCCTTTTTAAACATCACGTTTTCTGTTCCTCTAATGATTAATCAATCCGCTCTACGTCTCACTTTCATTCTGCTGGTCGATTCCTCTCCTCTACTCTCTCTCTAATTGAATGGTCTGGTCATGCTGATTGCGGCATGAAACTTAAATGCTCTCTCTTTCGCTGTCTCTCTCTCTTTCTCTCGCTTTCTATCTCTGTCTCTCTTTCTATCTCTCTCTCTCTCTCTCTCTCTCTGTAATGTTCTTTATCGTTTCCACTTTTGTTCTGGTAATTTTGCAACAAATGCCCTCTCTGTGATGCCTCTCTATTGACATGTATTTATTAGATATGACATACAGTGTCTGTTAGCATGGCATAATACAGTGTCTGTTAGCATAGCATTCCACTGACTTCAACACTGAATCCAGCAACCTTTCACTCCTGTCACTTATTTATCTTTATTCTGGTCCTTCTTTTCTGAATACTTCTGATCTCACCCAATCTTGATCTCTGACCATGACAGAGAGAGAGAGAGAGAGAGAGAGAGAGAGAGAGAGGGAGAGAGGGAGAGAGAGAGAGAGAGAGAGAGAGAGAGAGAGATACTCTCTATATCTGTGCAGAACAGAAGGCTATGATGGCCTGCCCTCCACTATACCTGAGTAATAACTGTTTGGCAGGGTGACTGCAAATATATGTTTGAACAGGCCTCGGCAGCACCAAGGTGTCAAGCTGGAGGTCTGAATGTGTTTTCATACGGGTGTGCGTGCTACTGGCAGCCCAGCTGTATATCTTTGCAGCTCAATATTTGTTACCAAAAGGTACAGTGCATGTAGGATATACAATACGTTAGTTTGTTGGAGAGTATATATTCTTGTTAACTCATTATTATTATAATTGTCTTATTTCATCTATTATTATTATTATTATTATTATTTTTATTTTATTTATCACACACAATGGTCTGTGCTCCTACCTACTGTAGCAGAGTCCAGCCTAATCTCGCAGAGCCAACCTTTACTTGCTTAAATTCTGGGACACGGAGGCTGGCTATCTCTGTTAAGAACCGCCTACTTGACAGGAGAGGTATTTTGATTGACATGCACAACGACCACATAACTACTTACTACATAACTCAGTGACCATCAGACGGTAAACTTGCGCATAGTCATTTGTTTGGAAACGTAGCAACACAACACTGGCTGTCTTAATTAAATATAGTAAGTACTGCTATAGGTATTGCTTAAAATAAATGGGGAAAAACAGACATTTGTAAATTACGCACTACACTAGTGTCACGCTGGAATCATGTATACAGACTTGTGAAGGTTAACAGCCAATGAAAATCCACAGTACCACTTCCCGATAGTGCTGTTGAGCTTACAACATGTAGCAGACGTTCACCACAGAGTTGCTTATGTGGTGTATGGTGCTGATGAGGCTGAGACTACACGTCCAGCCAATCTCATGAGATATTTTGGCTTATTAGCCTTCCTTAGGATCTCCGCTTGATTGCCATCTTTCTGACTCCGTCCATGTCAAGTGGTTCGTTGGAGCGCATGTTGTATGCTGACCCGCTATCATAGCTCTGACGTCTCCCACCCATCCTCCTGATTCCTCCTGGACTGTATTCAGGGCTGTCTTCCACCTGCCCTCTGCATTTCCATCCTTTAATTTATTCTGTAGCACCTTTACCGATGTCTGGGTGGCGAGCTCTGTGGCCGGCTGTTCAGCGCGGGGGCAGATTGCGTGAGCGTGTGCTACAGTGCAGGAGAGCTGTGAATTGAGCAGCTCATCACTGCTCACACACAATGAACCACAGGGCTCCCTCCATCAGTCCCCATAGAAGACATTATGTTACAGCCATGGCGGTCCCGGAGTTGCTGCGGGAAAAACTTTGATAGTGACGCATAAAGAAGATGCAAATAAAGAAATAGGGAGTTGTTTTGTACATTTTAAACAACTAACTTATTAATTTAATCTCTTTTTGTCCCATGGGGAAAGGAAACGTATGAAGATGACTCCGTATTCATATACCCTAGCTCAGGGGTCTGCAATGTGCGGCCCTTCGCTTTGACTTTGACAAACATTATGGAACTTAATCTAGGTTTTGCCTACCCCCCAAATATCTAAAATTATATTTTGTATTGCCTGTGTCCTCTGATTTCACCAGTATCCAAATAAATCTAGTCCATTAAACATTTTGAGTGCACAGTAGTTGGGCATAGGCTAGTATTTAGTATATTCTGTTTTCAAGTCACCAGAAATTGGCATTTAAGTGCTTTATTTAAAAGAATAATCACCGCTAACATTTCACAGTCCTTCCAGTTAAAAATCACTCCTACACACTGCGAAAAACATGTGAATGAATTCTCATTTAGGTCTAATAGTAATGTTTATAGGCTATAACTTGGTATAATATTTTTCTGTGGCTCCAGACAGATATAAATATAAAATGGCTCTTCTGACAGTAAAGTTTGCAGACCACTGGTCTAGCTACTGCCCTGGTGCTGCAAATATACGTTGTAGTTTGCAGCCATTGGGTGGACTGGATTGGGTTTAATGCTTTAGCGATAGTTATATTGACGTCGCATTCATTACTCATCATCATCACTATTCATCACTGACTTTCACTGTTTCCCAGTGAAAACCAGGGAAACAGCCCATGAGCAAAGGGTTGTTTCTAGCCAGAGGGAAGACTTCAAGTTGAGGTACCGGTAAGAAATACTAATCCAATACACTTTTTGCACAAATTCTGCAAATATCTATCTACCACTATATGCATTCTATGTGTACGCGTTCGTTCTATGTGCACGGTGAAATATCTGGGGCTTCAACACAGCCCTGGTTCTGTTAATGGGGACACAAACAAAGTGGTGCAGACTGCACCTCAGAACATTATTCCAGCCGTAGCAATGCCTGAACACTTTGTTTGGGAGTGGGGGCGGGGGGTTGCACTGTTTGGAGAGGTGTATTTGTTTGTGTGATGATTTATCAAATATCAACAATATTTCTCTAGCATAGTTTACTCCATCTTGAAGGAAAACATTGCTCCAAATTATAAGCAGATTGGAACCCCATGGTGAACTAACGAG
Organism: Amblyopsis hoosieri; assembly: GCA_027564755.1. NCBI lineage: Eukaryota > Metazoa > Chordata > Actinopteri > Percopsiformes > Amblyopsidae > Amblyopsis > Amblyopsis hoosieri. The sequence continues at coordinate 4,947 of JAODUE010000600.1, forward strand.
TTTGATGTTTGTATTGGCTCACTACTGAAATCTAGTGGTTAAATTGCATATTGATACATATAGTGTAATACAACACGTGTGTCTATTAAACAGACTTTTCATCAGGCTATTTTCAGCATTTCTGTCAGAGGACATGGGTTCTTTTCACACACTGAAGGAAAGGTCACAGGTTTTTAATCCTCCACCACTGTTTGACCTTACTTTGATGGCACACCAACACGGTAACATTTTCCAACCGTTTCTGCCATTCCACCTCACTGAGTTTGGTCATACTGTACAAACCGTGTCTGGGTACAAAGTACACCGATGTGTTAGTTATCTCTGAATAGTATTCATGTTCTGCCTGGATTTGAGTGAATAAGACAGTCAAGGTAATTTAAAAAAAAAGAAAAAAAACATTATTTCTGTTCTCATATGCTTCAGTTAATATAAAACATCCATTATAAGTCACCTCACTGCCTTAACCTTGCTGTGGAGTTTAAATAAAACATACTCGTGACAAACTTAAATAGTACAGTGGCATGTGTGTTCTAGTAAATTAGCTAAATTAAGTTGAACACAAATCTGTGCAATCTGATGTTATATTCTCTGTAAGCGTGTACGTCTATCAAGGCCCAGGTGTCGAGGTCTACATTTATACCCAGCATTTTATAAACTACAGAGGTTATTACACTGTGTTCACATGTGTTGCTTCAAGGAAGGGAGAGAGCCGGTGAAAAATGACCTTTAAGGGAAACATTCCATTTGGTTGTTCAATTGAGTTAATTTTCTTTTACCTTAAACCCTCTAAAACTTGACTAGTCTTCTCCTCCCCTCAACTCTCCCCTTTTTGTTACTTATCCTGTGCTGCTTGGAAACAGCTGCTCACTATTTTTGAGTCAGCATAATGTGCCATCACTATTTGGCATCCCTCTGAAAGCTCTCCTGTATTTTACAGGCTTATCCAGTTATGTAACCGAGCCTGTCCCACCTGGGACGCGAACCTCCGATCTCGCGTGCAGAGAGCAGCCGCTCTACAGGACACATTAAAACCCAATGGGCTCTGGCGTCCTTGAGGTGTCGGATCGGAGAGTGAGATTTACGTAGTTTACTGCACAGCCCTACCAACTTAGGTGAATCTTTCCCCCCTTAATTTACTCCCAGGTAGTGCACTATAATCACTATTCCCCCTTAAAAGATCACTCCCTTAAAATAGTAAATATAAAATGCCAATTGCTACAAATACAGATGAATACATTAGCAGTAGCTATTGCATTCCACCTGTGGGTGTTTTTGTTAGATCTATTGATAGAACACAACGCACTAGACATCTATTTATGGCATCATCTGTTGCAGGCGCTTTGCCAGCAGCTCTTCACACTCTAGCTCTGAACAATGAATGTCCTGTTCACGCTGCTAAATTAGACGAATAGCTGGGAATCTTTGGCTTAACACACATTATGGGTAACTGTTATTTTTATGAAAAAAGTCATCGCCTTTCTGCTCCAGGAATTCCTAAGGTTGACACTGCCATGTTAGGGCTGCGTACTGTATGTGTGTGTGTGTCAGCACATCAGTTAAATAAATAAGAACTGTGTTTATTAAAGCGTTTTCACTCATTCAGACAAAGGGTGGAAGCAGGGCAGAATTAACCTGGATCTTGCGTTTGTTGTCTGGCTCTATTGGATCGCGTCTTTTTCTTTATCGTTCGCTCTCTCCATCTCTTTCTCTTCCCCTTTCTCCATTTCTCCTGCGGTCTGCCGGCTCTCGTCATTTAGATTAGTTATGTCTGATCTGCTCGCGCGTGTCAGTATTGTCATGGCAACAGCGCTACAGGGGCCGAACCCCCTCCCCCTTGAGGCACGACAGACCGGGCGGGATTGAGTCACAGCACCTGGCCAACCGCCGCTCAAGAGAGTTTTAAGCAGCAGCCACGTTGGAAGAGACTAGCGGCGACGTAGCCACGAGAGACCGTGGGATGTCAGTGACATTCAGCGACTTGTAGGGGCGACGGGCGAACCGCGGTCGGCGACGCAAAGCGGGCGGGTACCGAGATGAACTTATCTCAACTTTAAAGTGAGTTGACTGACTGAGAAATAATGCCAGATAAACAGACAACCTGAGGCTGGAATGTCAACCAGTAAGCAGCTTTCAGCTACGAAGCGCTGGCCGACGATGAGTGAATCAAGTGGTGTGTGTCTGGGCCTTTACAGTTTTATGATTTTGACCGGCTATTATCTTGATGATCTTTTCCTAGGCAGTCGTATAGGCTGAAATTGTGAAATACACACACCCACACACACACACAAACACAAACACACACACACACACACACACATGCACACACGTGCACACACCTACATACACAGACTGACCCTATTTCACAGAATTTAATAAAAATAATTTCTATAATAGCCATTTAAGTACTATCACTCTGATCACATTTCAGATCTACAGTATTTTTGTTCAGACACATGCAGACGCACACACGCGCACACACACACACACACACACACACACACACACACGCACACACACACACACACTTGGTTCTCTTCCATCTCCTGATTTTATTACCACTCGTCAGTTGCTCTCCACAGTCATTTCCTCTAATTGTGTTTTTCAACGGAGAATTACAGCCGGAAATCACTGTGGCGCATCCAATAAATCTGTCATGCTCCGCTCTGCCCCAAACTACAGTAACCTACACAAGCCAAACAGCCAATGGACGCATCTCTCCACAAATTAAGATGAATATTGCACTTCCTGCAACATTTTCGATATGATACTGTGCAACGTGATATTGTGATAATGATACTGAGTCGATATATTGTGCACCCCTAGCGCATACACATACACACACGCACACAGACACACACACACACACTGGTGATGGCTGGCACACATGCACACACACACACACACACACACACACACGGGTGATGGCTGGCACACATGCACACACACACACACACACACACACGGGTGATGGCTGGCACACATGCACACACACACACACACACACACACACACACTGGTGATGGCTGGCACACACGCACACATAACAAACTATAAATTCTATTTTAAATCTAAATCGGTGCATTTATTGACTACTAATTACCAAAAAATGAAGTTATATATCTGTATATATACTGTATGCATATATATATATATATGTAAATTTCCCACCAAGCACCTCCTGGAACGATTGTGACATAGGTTTTGCCTCTCCATGTGACCGTAGACAACTTCCGTTGGCGTAACTCTGTTATTTCCATGGCTCTGGCTGACTCAAGCTTTCCACTAAGAGGAGAGGTGAGGAGCAGTGGCTGGGCATAGATACTGTGAGGCTGATCAGAGTGGTCTAGACATCCCTCGAGACAGACAATCGTTGTTGGGATGAATCGGGGATCCCCCTAACCCCCCCTCCCCTCCCCAAAACTCAATATACCAATATTGAGTTGGGTACCAATCCTGCCATTGATTTCCATTAGCTGTTGAAATGCTGTGTTCCATCTCATCTGTCTGCAGGGCTGTTTTCACATGCTTGCAGCCTTGTATGTCCAATAGATGGCCAATTGAATTTTGCAGAGGAGGGTCTTATGATTTAAGTGACCCTTTGTAGTTATGGGTATAGTAAGAAATTGTAAATACACTTTATTTATGTTGTGAAAATCACTAAATATCTCCTTGTTCTCTGTGAAAAGAGATTAAAGAATAATACGGTACTTCTACACATCCCTGGTTCTGTAAATAGGAACATAAACAAAGTGGTGCAGACCGCACACCACTACAATGCCCTAGACTTTGCAATGTGTTTTACAATGTGTATGTGTGTGTGTGTGTGGGGGGCATCTGAGGGAGTGCCCCATGGCACTGAAGGGAGAGGTTCAAATATCAACTCTTTTCTGAATGACTTTCTGTTAACAGCTGACTGTAGTATGTACATCACGAGCTCACGAAGCTACACAGTCATTTGACAGGACTGAAGTTGAGCAAAACTATCTGTTTGTGTGTTATGGTGTTATTAATATTATTATTATTATTTTTATTATTATTATTTTTATTATTATTATTATTATTATTATTATTATTATACAGGTATATTTCATTCTACATTCACTTTAAGTTATATTGTGTGAGTGTCTATTCAGCATAATGTAGGTGTATGTGCTTGACAAGTTGTGCACACTCTTGTGTTTGGCAGACTAGCCTTTCTATGGAATAAGCTGAGCTTCATGCGGGAGCTCTGCGTCTGTGTATGTGTGGACGTGCATGTGTGTGTGTGTGTGTGTGTGTGTGAGAGTGGGGGAGTTAGAAACACTGTGCAATCCTCATCAAAGCCCCACCCTTCCTACTGTCACCTTGGTAACGGAACACAATTGGTACCTGTCGCCTGGCAACGTCGCACAGTATCTCTGTGGCATAAGGCACACACACGCACACTCTCTCTCTCTCTATAACAGATACATGTGCGTGCACACACACACACACACACACACACACACACACATGCACTCTCTCTCTCTCTCACACACACACACAGAGCTCCGCCATGAACATACACAAACACATATACATATATGAAATATATACATATATGAAATCGTATATAATAGTGTTTCCGTAGCGACCACGTAAACATCACATGGGTTGTGTTGCATTCTGCGCTGGGCACGTTAGTGCAGTGACTGATCAAACCATCTGCTCCGATCCTCTGTGACGCTGTAGCTTATCATGCAAGCTTCCTCTGTGAAACTCCTCAGAAGTTTGGATCCAATGCTATTGGTGCATTACCGCCATCTACTGTCTACATGGTGCATTACCACCACCTACTGTTTAGAATGTAGTGCATGCATGCACTTTTTAACACGGTCAGTCAGTCAGTGACATTTGCTCTTATTGGCCAGTCCCGCTACACACGGTCCAGCAAAAAGAAGGGAAAAGAGCATTCAACTTGCTGATAGCTGATGGACGTCAGACAATAAAGGGCTGCCCTCATTATTGCATAAGCAGACTCTTATGTTACTCTTATGTTACGCCTATAAGAGGCAGAGTGTTATAAGAGTGCAGTCTTTATTGTTAGTTTTTAAAATGCTAACAATTACATGTGTGAAATCCTGTGATAATTCAAACACCAAGGAAACAGAGGCTTCACTGAAAACCTTCCACCAGCTGTCTGTGGATGCGTCGCTGCATTTTGCTCTCACAGAAAGAACAATGTCGCAGATCTGGATCTGCACCATCGACCATGAGAGCAGACATGCAGCATCTATAGCTAGAGTATATATGTGTGTGTGTGTGTGTGTGTGTCTGTGTGTGTGTGTCTGTGTGTGTGTGTGTTATGGCCATGAAGTGCGGTCTGAACCCCTTCCAACTGGAAGACACTGCCGCTAAACGCCACACCTGGAACCAGCTCTGCCGGCAAGGAGATTTGCAGTTAGAGAAAGACAGAAGTGGACAGTGGAGACAGAAACGTCTTAGGAGACATGAAGCCAGAACTGCATCTACGCCTTGCATAGTGGCTTCACTTGCCTTGTGTGCAACAGGATCTGTGGGTCACGGATTGGACTATTCACACAAAGACTGGATGGTCGTCATCAGATACGATGCGCTACCTGAAGAAGAGAGCACCTTTGTGTGTGTGAGAGAGAGAGAGAGCGAGAGATGGGGTGAAAGACAGAGGTGTCTGCAGCAGGAGATAAAGGGCTATCTCCTGGTCCATTTAATTTGACCTCAGGTCAGCAGATTGAGTGGTTGCCCGCTCCACCTAATGCATGCGGCCACAGCATATCCAAATGTAGCTCTGTGAAACTCTTATTGATCCCTGAAATAAACCCTCATTTACCAAGGGACGCACAGCTAAGGGGAACCATCTGATATGTTTTGTGCAAGTGGGAGACAGAGTGCATTTGAAAATCACTTTGCAGATTGATTGGCGGCTACACATCATATCCTTTAAATGAACAAATGAAAACACACACATGAATGCACACGTGTGTCTGCTGCAGTATGGAGACAAGTTAAGAAAACAAAGTTATTAAAAATGCCAGGCTACAGCTGAAAGTGAATTTAGTGCACAGAAACCTACACGAGACCTATAATATGTTACCGATCACTATACGCAAGCACCCGAATATGCTTAACTTGACTCATTAGAAGTCTACCCACAATGCTACAGCCCGGAGCCAAATATTTCGCAATAATTAATTATTTGCAACTTTGATACTCTCTGTGATGATTATGTATTTGGTTGCTATGGGCAATCAGACTCCATGCAATGGCAACCTTTTGTGCATAACGTTTACTTTGCTTGTTTACTTGATACTCGCAGAACCAGTCTTTACATACGTAAAGTCTGAAACACAGCGCTGGCTAATGGCATCAGTACCCGTGAGGTATTTTGATTGACATGCACAACGACCAATTACGTAACTCAATGACCAAGTCCTTAAACCTTCAATGAGGAAAACCAAACAGAGGCTGGCTGTTTTCTGGTCTTTTAAATCTGTAAAATGCTCAGGCTACAGTTACTGATTGAAATAAATGTTTCATTTAAAAATTAGAAAAAAAACACTGCACTATAGTTGCACCAGAAATTACAGATATATACATAAACAAATACTAACTAATTGATTTAAACTATAGGAAAAGTGTGTCTGAGCAGATGCATGTGTGTGTGTGTGTGTGTGTGTGTGTGTGTGTGTGTGTGCCTTCCAGATGTTGTGTAATCCAATAGCAACTGAGCAACAGAGTGATCATCCAATAAAAAAAAGGCCAGATAATCCAATATTAGATGAGCAGACCAATCAATATCAAAACCTTAAGAACGCCTCAGTCACCCTTGCTCACACACAAACACACACACGCATGTGCGCACAGACACACACACACACACACACACGCGTGCACACAGACATACACACACACACACACACACACACAAACACACACATGCATGCACACATACACACACGCGCGCGCACGCACACACAGTGTGAACGCTACAATCGAGAGCAGTGGTTGGATTTATTCATCAAGGCTGCGCCTCGGGGTATGGTTGCCAGATAGACTCTCAACCCCCATGACAATCTCTCTTTTCCTTTGAACCAAAGCAATAACTAGCCTTTACACACCAGAGCCAAACACAGGCTGGGATCACCCCACCCTTTTCCTTGAGTAAACAGCTACAGTACATCAAACGAATAGATATACAAATATTGACCGCATTGCCATAGCTAATACAAGCGCCTGCAATTATATATGACTCTTTTCACGGATGCTTAAACTGAATATCTAAAGGAGTGTGTAAGCTTCAACATAATTTAGAAGTCTTGTAATGTGTTCAGCTGCCTTGCCACAGGCAAGGAAAGCGCACACACACACACACACACACACACACACACACACACACACACACACACACACACACACACACACCAACTGGACTAACTGCATCAATTAATTCTCAAATTATACACTATCCATATACAGTTTATTATATATGCTGTATAATGATTATGGAGTACAAGACGTTTTTTTCTTCCCCGATACTAATATAATGTTTTCACATTGCAGGTGAAGCATAACTTTAACATCGTCATAGTGGAACTACCTTAACAAGAGGAAATGCTGAGAGGAAAGCTAAAACATTGCGAAATACTTTTTTCATTTTATTTTTATTCAACCTTTATTTAATCAGGCAATCTCACTGAGATTAAAATCTCTTTTCCAGGAGAGACCTGACCAAGAAGTATTTTAGAAAACATACAAGAAGTTATAAAGCATATAGAGTATATATATGTTTTTTTAATGTGCATAAGTGACTGCCCCTGACTAACTGAGTGTTATCTTGGCTGTATGTGGGTGGTGTTGATAAAGAAAGGTGCAGGGCTATGGTACAGGCTAGACAACACACACGCACACATACACACATACACACATACACACACACAAACACACTCACATACACACCCTCACTGTCAGGTACATTCCCTGCCCTCAGGAGAAGCTCAAATTTGAGAATTGCTCCTGGCCAAATTGGCCAGACTCAGATTAGATTTTTTTGACAGCTGCAACTGCCCCTTGCTGTACAGACCAGACCACTGCACCAGTATGGTGTACAGTATTTGAGAAGAAAGACTTAATATCGTCAATGAAATCTGTTACAGTAATTATTTGCTGTAGCCTATATATCACAGAAACTATATATAT
>JAODUE010000601.1:0-13137 GCA_027564755.1 Amblyopsis hoosieri
CACACATTTGTCTTCTTCTTTTGGTCTCAGGATTACTGGGCGCGTTCGCAGCTCATTGCTGCCTCTCATAGTCCATTAACAGCAATATTTTTCAGATCTGAGCATAGTTATAGGTATATTTTTCCGAATCGACGGAACATTTAGCAAATCGACGTATTTACGTAACCGGTGACGTCGGTTACGTCGACTAATCGTCCCAGCACTAGTCACATGTACCTCTGTGTTTGACAAGGGATATGTTTGTGTGTGTGTGTGTGTGTGTAGGTATTTAGATTGTCCCATGATATCAGTCCCTCATCCACTCCAATCTACGCATACACAGGTATTTTTAAATACGTCACTTTTTCTATTCGTTTTGTCCTTTCATCCACCCTCACACTGATAATCACTGCAGACAGAGTGAGGCTATCTGAAACTCCTTCCAGCGTGATGATATTTAGAAGCTTTGTTACCAGTATTCACGTATAGACGGGAAAGACAGAGTTGTTGTCTTGTAATGTCGGCTTGTGCAACGTTATCTCCTTCGTTTTGACGTCAGATTGTGTGCGTCGTTATGTCCTCTATTTACATGAGGCGTATTTCTTGACAAGGCTAGAAAGCATGCTAATGTGTTTTCATGTCGATTGAGTTGTTTCTTTTTTCTGTTTTTTTAATCAACAGTGCTCATGGATTGGATTTTTATTTTTTAAATAAGCAGGAAAATTCACTTTTTTAAATATACCGCATATGTGTAGACTAGGTCTTAGTGTGTGTGTGTGTGTTTATCTGCATGCAGGCTTCCAGCCTCTACCTTCTCCCTCTGGATCTCGCTGCGGAGGTGGGAGATCTTGACCTTCAAGGCGTCCAGCTCCTCGTCGGGAGCCTGGGGCACGGTGAGCGGCTCGGCCTCCTCGGGCCCCTGGAAGGTCAGCTCGTGCAGGGGGACGTACCACTTGCTGTCGTACTGCTGGCCCTTGCTGCCGCGGGAACGGGGAGCAGACGAAGAGGGGAAGATGGCGGAGAGGGAAAGCGGAGATAAACAAAGATGGCGGATGTAAAACTTGCAGCGCATGGCTCTTCAGAGACATCTTAACGACAGTAGCCTACACACCCACTGGAGTTAGGTCGAACCCATCAGTTTTCGTGCCGGAGATAAATGGAGATAAATAAAGGTGAGCGGAAGTCAAACGGACACAATAGAGGTAAAACAGGAGTAAAACAAAGATAAACGAAGGTAAACGAAGGTAAAACAGCGATTAAAAAAAAGGTGAGTGGAGATCAAACGGGTACAACGGAGGTAAAACAGAAGTAAAACATAGATAAACAAAGGTGAGCGGAGGTAAAATAGAGTTAAAACAGAAGTAAAACATAGCTAAACGAAGGTGAGCGGAGGTAAAATAGAGTTAAACAGAAGTAAAACATAGATAAACGAAGGTAAAACAGCAAAAAATAAAGGTGAGCGGAGGTAAAATAGAGATAAAACAGGTAAAATGGAGGGGACAGACAAGCAGAGAACTGTCTCAATGTATTAGGAAACAAGATGGCAGTGAAAGTTCATTAATGAGAAACGCTATTGAAATGTTGTTTGCATTAGCCTGGACAATTTAGACGGCTCGTGAACCGACGCTCTTCCATCGCTGTCGAGAATCGACAGCGCAACAAAACAAGTAACAAAAAGCCTCACCTAACCCTCTCGTATAGCTCTCACACAATGACCTACCCCTCACCCTTAAGCCCAAGAATTGCACAAGAATTGCCATTTAGCGATGGGGGCCTTTGAACTCGATCACACACACAATATATACACATTTAAATAAAACGCAGTTCAATTAGGATTACACTGTGCTTTGTTTACATTTTACTGATATAGTCGACAAACAATATCCTATTTATCTGGTCTTGCTTTAATAGAATTGACAGATCCTAAACCCCGCCCCTTTCAGCTGTCCAACCTAGTTACTGTAACTAGGTTGGACAAAACAGCACAGTAGGCTGTAACAGGAAAACAGACAGTTAACGGGGTTTCTGTCGGATAATGAAAAAAAATCTCAACTGTTACTGGAGGACAGGCGAAAGGGGGCGGGGCTCGGGATTGGTCAACTGTAACAATGTAAGGATTATAACATTAGGCCAAAGGGCATGGAGGCTGTTTCCGTACCCGCCCATTTGTTTCTTGAGCTTGGCGCAGAGCAGCAGGTCCGTGAAGAGGAACAGGTGACGGAGCTTCCTCGCTCCCTCCACCAGCTCCACAATGAAGCTGTCCTTCAGGAGCTGCCGGCTCTACGGAAACAACAGAGGAACAATTATAGAGGCGGCCGTTAGCACACACACGTTACTGTATCGTAGACTGGGCAGGGCTGGGCCAGTCAGAAGGCAATGTGGCTGTAATACTGTCATTGGCCAGATGGGGGAAGTGCGGTGATGCCATTTGTCATTTAAGAGAGGATGTTTACATTAACAGACATTAAAACACATTTTGTAGACCTGTGTGTGTGTGTGTGTGTGTGTGTGTGTGTGTGTGTGTGTGTGTGTGTGTGTGTGTGCGTGCCACAAATACACCTGCGACACAGCCTATGGCAGTAAGTCCTAACCTTATAATTATATGGAGGGCTTTATAAAAGCTGTAACCAATCAGATGGAAGATGGTGAAGACTGCTGAGCCTGCAGTATTGGAGGTGAATAGAGTGCATGGCTGACTGAGCCAGTGATAGTCATGCCATTGGCTGCCACAATGAATAGAGCTAATCTAATAAGGCTAGGACCTTATGACCCCCCTTCCCACACGCACACGCACACACACACACCAGTTCCTGGTGGCAAGGCAAGGAGACGTGACATCACAGCAGGTCGTAGCCAATCGTACGGCTATTCTCATTAACCTCCCCTTCCCCTAAATTCGCGTCAAGTCGTGCCTCCTGCAATCCGCCCCGCCATCTTGAACCCCTCCAATAGCGGCCTAGTCCCTGATCTAGGCGGACGACAGAGCTCTAATATCCAGCGGTGGTGACAACTATTGGCAAGTAAGCCACGGTGACATACTGTACCTACCACATAGGCCGTGTTCTGCCAGATAAGTTGACTTCTAAGTGCTTGGGAAGGCAGATGATAAAGTCGATGACACATCCCAGCTATGTCACACAGCAAGCCCCTGATACCCCGTGGTGTCGGAGAAAACAAAAGACCTAAAACCATTAGGCCAAGTGGGAAATTTAAATGCTCCACTTTTGATTCCAGACTCTTATATTGCTAGTCTTCCCACGTGACAGCCATCCAGATCTTTCCTTGTGACCCATTTTGTGTCTAAACTGAGCTCACTGAGGAACAAGTCTTGAGAACCTGAGTTCGAATAATCTGGTAAGAATCAATGTAGGCCATAAAACATCCTTCATGTCTAAGGTCTTGGTTATAGATGTATTAAGACGCGTAATGTAATATTACTTGATGGGAATATCAATCCCTGTCAACGTAATCTATATCACATCAATCTCAAATTAGGAGTTTGAATGCAGTGATATCTTTGAGTGTATTGGTTTTTAGCTTCAAGCATGATTATTATTATAATATAATAATCTACCCTTAGGAATATCCTTTTCTGTGATTTGATTAAAGTTACATGGTCCCTTGTGATGTAAATGTCCCACGATGAGTAATCTGGGGAAGGATGTTCATAATAAAGGTCTGTCTAAAATGACAGCTGGATATTGGAGTGATACGGGTCCAGAAACATCTCACAACTACATAAAGACATCAAGCTAGGTCTGCAGCAGGTCGAATTACAGATTCAGCCTGGGGTTTGTCCGAAAGGTCCTATTAACCAATCAGCAACAGATTCCAGTGACAGAACATCATTGTTCGTTTTGTGTATTGTTGACAAAGTAACAGACGCTAAATAATGAATTTATGACAGAGAAATATGATTAGCGTTATTATCACTACGGACCCAGTAAGAACCCACGCTATTCATCCGGCCAGTCAGAGATAATCCCGGGCTTCATTGAGTCAATTCTAAAGGAGATAAGTCCAAAGGAAGAGACATGCTAACAGATGTAACACATATTATATTATATTATGTGTAAATCACACGATGAAGGGATGAACCAGCACTAGCCATCCAAACATTGAACACACAAAACATGCACGCACATAAGTGGGCCTGCTAATTCAACTCTTTCACCTGAGAGGATTTCATCGCAGTCAAATACAACTACAACTGTACAGGTGTGTAAATAGTAAATTACAAATGGTTTTAGTGGACAGTTATGCCCAGGGTATATTATTCAGAATGAAATCTGTTAATTTGAGTGCCATAAATCAGTACAGTCATTATTGAAATACATTATTGGATGGGTGGAGTTTATTAATAATGTATTTGTGTGTGTGTGTGTTAGGGTATAATTCCGTATAAATACATCAGACTATAACATGTCCCGTACAGTGTGCCCAGTAGAATAAATCATATTTTAACATAGTCAAAAGCCTGCATTAACAAATACATCTGTCTCTGAACATTAGATGTTACATGTTAACAACTACGCCTCAAAACAGCTGACTGAAATGTCAGCATCACCACAGACACCACAGAGAGAGAGAAAGAGGGAGAGAGTGCAAGACAGAGAGAGAAAGAGAGCAAGAGAAAGGGTGAGTGAAAGAGAAATGCGTGCATGCTGACACACCAGAGCAGCGATTAAATATTGTAAATATTGACCAGCTCACAGAAACCCAAAAAAAAAAAAAAACTGAGTCTCTCCCAGTGGTGAGCAGGCAGAATCCTTATTTGCATTTTAGACTTTATTTTAGACTGCATTTTAGACTTTATTTGTCCCCATAGGGAAATTGATTTGCTGCAGAAAATCACAAGGCATCACGGACATCACAGAACATCAGAGACAATAACATACATACACCCATTCTTACGGCATCCTAAGAAGCTATCACTGCCCGATTACAAAGGTAATAGCTTGTGGAACAAATTAATATTTGGACCTGTTTTTAGCGAATAGACGGGAACGATACAGTCGCCCAGATGTTAACAATTAAAAGAAAAAGCCTTGCTCATCACTCTGTCCTTGTAGATGCACCGCTTTTCCTGACAGAGTTTTTCTGGGCCTCAGTGGCATTTCCAAAACAGCATTTACTTTTAATCAAGCATCGTCTGTTTGTCTATACCCGAGTAGTACTATGGCTTTGTTGAAGTGAGCAGTGTCACTTTATGTTCCCATTTACAGGGCTGTGTAGAAGTATTAGATTTTTTTTCAACACGCACAGAGCTAGCGAGGAGATATTTGGTGAATTTGACAAAAAGTTTATTCGCTTACAATTAGCTTAGTTTTTAATTATCTTGCAATAGCTGACTATACCTTTAAATGTCTAAATCACATTTCTTTTCTTTTATTTGCATCTTGTGGCATCTGTTGGCAGTGAATGTCACACTACACAGATGATTAAAAAAAAAACATACATTTAAAATTAAAAATGAACTGCTACTACCCTTCGAGGGTTCCAAATACATACCAAGCTATAGCACCCTTAAAGGTTCTTTATAAAACCATTTGTTGCTAGAATGCACATTACCAATTAACTGCATCATAAGAATTAGAACGAAAAACTCCACTTGAATGTAATGTCCACAACAGCAGCAGTGCTTCTCTCTTAACGTTTTAGCCGCCATTCGGACATTATTAATCGGCAGCTGAACTTATACTTATTTAAGATTATCTAGCGGAAACTGAGGGGGTAAAAGAAATCTCAAGAAAATCACAATGGTGAGGTGGAATATAATGAGGCCAATTGATTTCCCTGCCCTGCTTTCATGTATTGATCATCAATATTTAATGGGCGGTGTTGGGGTGTGGGTTGCAGATGAGTCCTGAGGGGATAAAAGGTTGAAGCAGGCTAATGCGAGTGTGCGTGTGTGAGTGTGCGTGTGCGCTCTGTGACATAAAAGAAGAAAGACAATAATGCATTATGTCTGTATATGGTCAGAGGGCTGTAATCGTGTTAGCACACAGGATTAAAACCAAACCCCCACCACTCCTCCCATGTATGAATAAATAAGTTGGAATCTGCCAGTCAGGGCAGAGTGGCGGCTCATTACAAGGCATTATATGCAGCACTGTCACGCAAGCTAGCAATCAGGAGCCATTCATTCACATGAGGCCAGACCGCTCCTGGGGATCGGCCGGCCAGCGGGGGGAGGGGTGGGGCGGTCTGGGAGCATGTGTGTGTGTGCGTGCGTGCGCTCGAGTCTCGGGGTGACAGAGGGATGACGCACTGTCAATGAGAGCTAACAACCCCAAAAGCCCCCCTACAGTCAGAGGATGCTGTTATGACCATATAAAGGCATGGTTTAATCTGCTCCAGACGGAGTCAAGGTCACTTGGAGGGCACGGCGGCACATGCATGAGGTGTGCCGGTAAAACCGCTCACATTTATTTGTTTTGTATTTATTAGTAATGTTGCAATATAAAATGTTGAATAGAAAAGTGAATATTCTAATTATTGTGCAATCGTGCAAAATACAGGCACACTTCGAGCACGTGCACACACACGTACACACACACGCACACACACACACACCACATGTGTACACACACATGCACACCACGTGCGCAATGCGCACACAAACACACACACCAGATGCACTGATACACACACACACACACACACACACACACACACACACACACCTCTCCCTTCCTGACGGTGACTGACTGCCGTCGGGGTGCGGTCTCCTCGTTGATGCTGGACAGGAAGTTCTGAGAGATGCGCAGGGCGTCCTGCAGCAGGGGGTGGTCCGGATGGCTGGCGGGGGTGTGCTTCAGCAGGTCCTGCAACACACACACACACACACACACACAATAGTAAAGTTTGTACAATAGTACACATTTTACACAATAGTAAATGTAAATGAGGGATTACCGAAAAAGTCTTTGTTTAGTTTGTACAACATCACACGAAAGTAGGAAATAGGAACATAAAATCCTGACTGTCCCTTTAATAAAATACATATCATTAACAAATAGAGAAAGAAACGTGTCTTGCATTATTTATTATTTGTAATTTTTATACTCACGTGAAGGACCAGTGTGCTTCGAGTTACTCTATCCACTGGTTTATACAGCAGAGCTGTGGATAAGAACAGATTAGCAGCACATTATCTAGGAGGCATTAGTAGTGCTTATTCTGTAGCACCAGGATCCATTTATCTATTTACTCTCCTGGGACTGTGTTTTGGATTTATTTGCTTAGGCTATTTCAAATCACACACTATCAGAAGGGAAAACATCAACACATTTTATATTATATTATCGTTATCCTTGCTTGACCATGAAAAAGCACACAATGTGACATCATTCCATTATCAAACTGGAATTGTAGGTAGTGCTACAATTATTCTCCGAGGGCTGGATTTGTATCTCACTGTAAGCTGACCATGCCAGATGGTTTGTTACATAGAGAACCATCTGAGACAGTTTGGAACAGGGCTGCTACTTTGACGTTATTGTCCCCCAGAGGGAAATTCCTTTTCACAGCATTGTATGCTACATCACCAAAACATACATCAGGGCTATTCAACTCCGGTCCTGGAGGGGCGCACCCTGCATGCTTTAGATCTCTCCTTAGATCTCTCCCTGCTCCAACACACCTGATTCAAGGTTGTTAGAAGCCTGATAATGACCCGTTCATTTGAATCAGGTGTGTTTGAGCAGGGAGAGATCTTAAACATGCAGGGTGCGACCCTCCAGGACCGGAGTTGAATACATTACATACATTATAACCACTATTCACCATAAATGGCAGACATTGATAAACGTAGCGGGTGATTGGACGAACCGTCTGTATCTCACGTTGCACCTAAACCACAGCAGTGTAGCTGCCAGTAGTTCCTGACAGGAACACTGGTGGTGGTGTTCTCGCACAACATGGATTTTCGCATGATTGTGATCTGGCGTACCAAGCTGCCTCACAAGTATAATTTACATTCCCTTCACACATTCTGAGAATTGAGAAAGACGTTATCCTCATTTGACTGTGATAAGGTCTGCACGATGTGCGACGACGACATTCCTCTGCTTTCTAGAATCACTCATTGGTGAGTTACTGGCAGGCAGCGGTATAGCAAACACGTGTGTTTAAACAGGCAGAGAGCGTGACTTACTCTCCAGTGAGTTCTTGGCAGAATGGTCCTTACAGTCCTTGGGACTCCTCACTTTGAGGTTCTGGACAGAGAACACAAGAGGAATGAATGTGGGAAATGTATTCATTCATAAACACAACCCAGGCTGGCCACTGGGGGCAGCACTAGAAATGTAATCCTGTTTTGCAGGGGCCTCCCCTGTAAGATTGAACTGAACTGCATCTCTCATCAGTTTATGAGATTGGTATGCAATAATATTGACCAAATTGTACCAAATATAGATACATGCTAAAATGTATACCAAACTTATTCTTTTTTTACACTAATATTTTATTTTTTCACCAAGATATTTTTTGCACTGCTTCCATTATTTAACCACAGCACATGTCACTAGATAGTGCTAATCTGCTACTCACATGTTTACAGTTTCACCGTGTGCACAAAGTAGCCAACCTGCACAGCGGCACTGTTCAACGTAGTGTTCTGTAATAATTATCCTTGGCTGTGGCTTAAGTTCTTCCACTTCTCTATTAACTGTGTCACTCAGAGCAGCTGACCCCGCTATCTGGCTCCGGTGGCTCAGACCCATGCATCATTATTCAGGCCATTAGCGAGTGGCTAATGGTTGCTAATTGCAACCCTACGCTACGGATGCACTGCCTTAACGCTCAGTAGAGTATAGCCGTGTGTAGTACACTCAAAAATCCCCCATGACTTCTGACAATCTCTGTTTGTCTCGATACCGAGTACCGATCCGATTCCAGTGTTAAATTAAGTTCATAGTTAAGTTGCAAAGTAAATGACAACCAATGTCTATTTTAGGATTTAGATGCATTCTAGAAACCTGCTGCTGATAGTGTGGGTAGGTTAGACATGGCTGATGCTTGACAGTAGACCTACGCATGTAAAACTGTCCAATTGTCAGTATCGGACTGATTTCTGATCTCAGTATTGTATCGGTGCCATCCCCATTTAAAACCAATTACTCCCATCTGACATTGATGAAAAATTGTGGTTAAAATAATGTATTATGTCTTATCGGTTTATAGGTCAAATGAAGCAGGTTTTTCTTATCTTCATACATAGAAACAGGCTAATGGCGAAACCTTACAATCACACGATCACACATTCCCCAGGCACACACCCACTTGCATGCACGCACACACACATGCTTAAACATTCACATTAATATAGTGCTGAATTGTTAAATGTTACTCTGTAGGTAGACATCATTGTGAAACCATTAAACCATTAAACTGTTAACTGAAATTATGAAATGCATTAAGCTTGAAGTCTCTCCTGAAAGCTGTCTTGTGTAGTAGGGCTACATTACAGAGCCACAAAGTTGATCCCTGACTAAATGTTCCCTTTGCAGTGTAGGGCAGAACAAATCACGTCAGCGCCCGGGGAGTTATAGTAAGCACAGACCCCAAAACAGCTTTGACCTTCAGCAAGACACGAAACCTCTAACTGCATGTTTATATCAACTGCTTTTTGCTCAGAGAGAAGGTTGGTGAATAGGCATTTTAACACAGTCCCTTACTGGCAACTTAAATTTGAGTGTGTTTAACCTGCATCTAAAGCAAGTCCACTTTGTTCCATTTATTCTTAAATACAAAGTAATTGACTTGAGCAGATTAAGGAGGTATCGTTTGTTTCCATGTGAACACTGGGCTTGTAAAGCCTTTTGAGACTGTAATGTGATTAAGGGCTATATAAATAAAACTGACATGACTTGTTCTTAAAAAGGAAATATCACTTCAATAATATTTTCCATAGGATATTCTTGACTTCGTTGAGTGTATGGAAATGACTGATACAGTATATTAGTATCACTATTAGTTTAAGAAGAAGTGAAGTTTTGCCTCGTTTTTGCAAGTTGCGTTCCTTTCATCGTTTTACCTCGGAGATTTCAGCAAACTGTGTGTTGGCTTGGCAACACTTCTCTGCCATCTCCACAGCCAGTTCGTAGTTGTCCACAAATGCCCGGTAGACACCCAGTTGGCTGGCCTGACAGAAGAAAAGAATAATAATAATAATGCTTGTTTCATGACTACATTCAAAACAGACACACTCCAAACAAAGCTCCCATTATAGATGCTGCTTGTTGATTTAGTTGTGGAGGCGCAGGCTAAATTGCTGGTAAACCGTTAAAATGACATCACCTTCTCCCAAGGCAATGAAAATGTTATTGTATTGAGATTATGGCTCAACAAGACAGACAGCTATTGTAGTCTTAAATCCTACTGTCTCTCCAAGCTGCGTTTAGCAAATTACAAATCTGTCATTTGCACTTTTATCTGAATCAACTTGCAGAATACGCTTCTTATGAGAAGGTAGGATTTAACTTTAAATATCTTACTCATGGATTGTGTACATAGGCCCCTGGCTGGAATTTACCCCAGGACCTTTCAACTACAACACCCTCCCCGACAAGTACAGCCCTCTTACCGTCCCTCTTAGCTAACTTAGCTAGTTAGCTACAGCACAGTATCCTATGATACAAACCCAGCCGTCTTTTTAACAAGATCATGTATATTTTAAGTGTATTTTACACACCAAAATGTTTCGTGTTACATGAGAAGAGGGAGGCCGGTATTATTTCTGGTAGAAAACAGCATCCCTATACCATGAGAATACGAGCAGCTTGACCGTTGCCATGGCAGCCAGCGAGACCTTCACTGTGCCGGGGTGAGTAATTAACGGCCGCCGTAAGGGTGGCTGTAAAAGCACATTTAGGGAGTGGGTTGGCTGAGTGATACACACCTAAATGTCTGCTCGGTATCCATCACCACCATGGTGGACGGAACAACAAAACGTTTTGTTTCAGAGCAAAGGCTTAGGAATTAAGAGATTTGTGGCACACACAACTACACAGACATTGTACATTACATCTGTCAGGCCTACATCACTCATATTAGAGCATTGTCTATCAATAAATGTAAGGCCTGAGCTTTGTACTACACGTCAGTTACCACACTATAGTCACAATCGCAGTGTTAAGCCCCTAGACACACAAACACACACACGCACGCACACGCACGCACACGCACGCACGCACGCACGCACGCACACACGCTAGCTGCACTGACACACCAAACACGGGTAGTAGAGGCCATTCTGACGGGAGTAGAAGCCATTCTGATGGTGGGATGCCATTGGTCGCCTGTCCTGGGCCAATCTGCGACACCATAGCGGGCCAACCAGAGCGTGACAGGCCTGTATACGCGACGCAGAGGCTTACTGTAGCATCTCCTAAACATAAAATGTCTGCCGGAAACATGGAGGACGGCTATGGAATTCTGAGGGCTTTGTTTTGACAAAAAAGAAGGGGGAATTTAGAAGAATTTTAGTATGCGCTAACTGACCAACTGGGATTATTGGAAGGTTTGCCAGGAGTCACGTGGTCTGAACTGTATGTCGATCCTGGAGGTCCTATATAGTGTAACTGCACCCCAGCTCTGAGCCTGACTCCACCCACTGCGCAACTTAAAGAAATGCTAAAACATAGTCAAGGAGCTGAGTGAGGGGAGGGGCTGAGAGGGGGACCCCCCATTAACATTCATGTTAACATTACTGTTACTGTAGTAAGTAGAAGTACTGTTGGAAACCAGCCAAGTCTTATGGCGATAGGACCCCCCCCCCCTCCCAAATTGCCTGTTAAAGCACAGGTGTTCAGCCAGAAGGTGGTCTTTGTATCCAATGTGCTCTGGGTTCTAGCCTTTGCTGGGATGACAACAGGTGTGTTTCTGGAATTAATTTGGTTTGCTGAATCATTCAATAGCAGAAAGCAGCCCATAATATCAGTTCTGCGTTATGTACTGTTTAACAACAACAGCATGAGATTAACCTTGTTGTTTTTTTAGGGGCAGGACTAAGATGATTGTTTTCACAGCAGTAGTGATGAGGGAAAAAATACACGCCTTTAGCTAACGTGCTATATATATATATATAAAGAAAATTTATTATAGCATCTTCAATACAATAAAACCTAGCCTGGTGGAACTAGAACCAATATTCACTTTGTAAACACTAATGCGAACAGGATGTCCAGACTATAATCTAAGAAGAGAAACAAACTGATCTGAGAGCAACAGTCAGCGAGGCCAGGCTAGATAAAACCAACCTATAACACATTGGGCTCTCGCTGTCTATTACACAAATCCTTCACTTACAAAACGTCAATCGGCTGTCAATGAGGGATGAACGGACAGCAAAACAAGCTCTGCTGGAGAAATGTCAGCGGAGGATAAAGTCAGCAAACGCATGTTTCATTATCCTGATGTAACCAGACCATATTCACTTTATAGATATGGTCTGGCCGCGCTATATTGGCAAGTGTTACAGTTGTTGCCTCCTTACCTCTGGTTAATTATGAAACTATTGGACAGTGTTTAACCATTAGCTGTCTGTGTTGATTCCCTCGTCTACAGTAGCTCTACCACCATTTGGAAACACGCTTGGCTTCTACGTCATCTCACCAGCCCACCCTGGTTGGCCCGCCAGCAGGGTGGCTGTGAAAACGCTATTGCTAACAGGGTTTCCAGGCCATGATCTCTATAGTAGGGTGGAGTGAGGCTACCGTTTGATGGCCTTCTGGGGGGAAACGTTTGTCGTGTTTCATCACATGCATATTTCACAGTACCAGTGCAGTGATGTGAGGGGGGCCTATCACAGACCCCCCCAGCACAGTCATGTGATGTGAGGGGGGCCTATCACAGACCCCCCCCAGCACAGTCATGTGATGTGAGGGGGCCTATCACAGACCCCCAGCACAGTCATGTGATGTGAGGGGGGCCTATAACAGACCCCCCCCAGCACAGTGGCAGTCTGCAGAGTATAGGCGAGCAGCCCATGCAGCCTCAAGCATGTGAGAGTGTGATTCAGGACTATTTCTAGCCTTCTAATACCTCAGTGTGACACTCATGCTCATAGGCTGTGAGTGACGTGACTCTCTCTCTCTCTCTCTCTCTCTCTCTCTCTCTCTCTCTGGGGGGGGGGGGGGGGGGGGGGGGGGGGGG
>JAODUE010000602.1:0-13136 GCA_027564755.1 Amblyopsis hoosieri
ATAGACTATGTACTGCATTTGTATTTTTAAAAAACAGACTACTGCATTTTATTTTTGTACTGTGTGTATTCCATGTGCAACTATATGTTGTCCTGCACATTTATGCTTTGTCTTGGCCAGGTCGCCGTTGCAAATTAGAATTTGTTCTCAATCGGCCTATCTAAAAGGTTAAATAAAATAAAAATAAATAAATAAAATAAAAATGCCCAGATACATTTGGCCATGAGGCCGTACGTAGCTAGCTAATGCATTGCACAGTATATGCATCACTAGTGGTTTCAGAGGCTCAGGTCTGTCGATGGTCACCATAGCTACAGTATCATTCCCTATCAGAGAAACGGCTGTTATCTCAATGCTGCGCTCGCAGCTTTAACTCAAGGCGCTAGCTGGCTGGTCAGCTGAATGCGGTAGCATCGCTACGTTATGCAGAGCTATGCAATGGTAGCCCACTCAGCAGAGGCACGAGCATAAATCAGCCCTTAATAATCATTTATGGAGCTCCCCGTCGTTAAGAAAGGACAAGCAGGTTAGCCATGCACGGTGTACCCAGTTGGGACTAAACCACCGCTGAGCTCCCTCGACCTCTCTCTGCTGAGGGGGTCACCTGCACACTTATTCAATCACCCCCAATCACAGAACCCTGTGGGAATGAACTATGGGCTAACCCCCCCCCACCCTGCTTACCCCTGGTCCCCCATAAAGCACTTCATTACCACCGAGCCCGGTGAGAAGGATAACCACTCAGGGGTGGAGCGGGACGGAGTGGATGGCTTGGGGCCGAGATGGGGCTGTAGCATAGAACTATCTAATAACTAGAAGCAACAATCCCACTTTGGCCATGGACAATGTTCGAAGTTTTTCCCTTTTTCTAAAATGAACGCCGAGCTGCTATGACGCATCTTACGTCATATATATCTCATATATATCTAAGATTTAGTGCCAAGCATTCAAGCATACATTCAGAATAAAAGTTTGGTGCTGCAGTACACAGCAGCAGTAATGTTACTACCGCGACCGCGGATGGCCTATATCCATATGCAGCCCAACTGCCTTTGAATACCAACCACTGGTATGCCTGGACACTGTCATGTGAAATCAATGCATACAGGTAGCAACAATATAAGCATTTCATTTTAAATTAGCATGATTCAACTTTTTAATATTGCATAAAATGCATTAGCAAAACTGTGTCTCTGGTATTACTGCATACAGAAAGTTGATATCGAGTGCATATTCTTATTTAGCAGTTACTGTAGCTAGATAGTGTTAAGCTATCTTATTTATTATAAACAGAGATAACAGTCCCAATCCAAAGACTCTTAGCAGAATGGCTATACACAACGATATTGCATAGGCTACAGCTAATACATTTTAAGTTATTTCATCATACAGCATTAATTACAGCCTAGAAGATTAGTCTTTGGGAAAGAGTAATATGCTATTGCAACTATATATTCAGTTCTTTATTTTGTAAGTAAAATTGAGTTGGTTTGCGTTCTTATAATAATCAAGTAAACATATTGTATTTTACATTACCACACCCACACTCCACAGTAAACGTATAGATATGTGGCAACTGCTACATCCAGCACGGGCCCAGAGAGCGATGGAGGTGATGGTAACCAGCCTTGGTGGATCCTTATACAGCTCCCTCAAGTGCAGCCCTGGATGTCCTCCTGACTCACTGCGGTGTGAATGACCTCGGGGAGACCAGGCGTGTTAACTCACTGCATCCATGTATGTACGAGCATCACTTGCCATTACCTCAGATGATTATCTTTTAAGGAGGTCACCCAGCGAGGCTAGGCGGAAAACAAGTGCTAGAATTTATAGCAAAACTCTGGTTAGGGTTAGGGTTATCTCATTTGTAATTCATTCTCTTCACTTATGTAACAGTTGCTTCCCCCGCATGCCTGCATCCCCGTGAGGCGAGCTAGCTCCGTACTACGCAGCACTGAGAGCTTGTGGGGTTTTATTTTGAAATTTGTTGCTAAAACGCAGAGTCTCTTATTGGCTGAATATATTGTTTTTTAAATAAATATATAATTTCAAGGCACGTTTTGCTTCTCTAATCGTATAGATTATATCTTATATATAGTGGAAAAAAAACATTATGGCAACAACCGATTAACGAAGGTTAACGGTTTTATATTAGCATTGTAGTCAATGGGGAACAGTCACTTTTGGCATCAAGTCGTAAAATGACCGCACCCATAACTTGCATCAAGCCATAGTAAAGTGTTGACCTCTTGGGCTGTAGACTCACATGGACCTATTTCAGTGTTTCCCAAAGTGGTGGCTGGGACCTCCCAGTAGGTCGCGAAATACGTGAGGAAAGGTCGTGCTATGATTTCCAGAAATGAAATGAAATATTAAAACGATTAGAAATAGGTTCAGTTACTAAACTAGTTTGTACATTAGTAGACTGATGTATTCTGCTATTAGTCTATATTAAATATGAAATAATATTATAGCAGTTGCTTCAACCACCTCTGTGGATAGTGTGGGTGGGTCGTAACTGTTATTTTTGGAGTCGCCGTCTGAAAAGTTTGAGACCTCTTGACCTTTTTCAGCCCAGACGACAAAAATGTTATGTTGAATGTGTTTAAACATTTTATTGCAATTTTAAGAATCATCACTGCTCATTTCTAAATGTCATGAGAGGAGGGTTCGGCCGATTGTCGAACCTCAGATTGAAGAACAACAATACGGTTTCCGTCCTGGCTGTGGAACAACTAACCAGCTCTTTACTCTTGCAAGGATCCTGGAGGGGGCCTGGGAGTATGCCCTTCAGGTCTACATGTGTTTTGTCGATCTGGAGAAGGCGTATGACCGGGTCCCCCGGGAGATACTGTGGGAGGTGCTGCAGGAGTATAGGGTGAGGGGGTACCTTTTAAGGGCAATCCAATCCCTGTATGTCCAAAGCGAGAGATGTGTACAGATTCTTGGCAGTAAGTCAGACTGGTTTCAGGCGGGGGCTGGTCCCCGCCAGGGCTGCGCTTTGTCACCAATCCTGTTTGTGATATTCATAATCTGAGGCAATGGTTCTCAGATGGAAAGCGATGGAGTGCCTACTCCAGGTAGGGAATGAGTCCTTACCCCAAGTGAAGCATTTTAAGTACCTCGTGGTCTTGGGCGAGAGTGAGGGGACATTGGACCAGGAGATTGGCCAGAGAATCCGAGCAGTGAGAGCGGTATATCAATCACTTTCTGGCACCGTGGTGATGAAAAGAGAGCTGAGCCGGAAGGCAAAGCTCTAAATATGCCGGGCTTTTTTCGTTCCTACCCTCATCTATGGTCACGAAGGGTCGGTCATGACCGAAAGAACAAGATCACGGGTACAAGCGGCCAAAATAGGTTTCACAGGAGGGTGGCTGGCGTGTTCCGCGAGGAACTCAGAATAGAGCCGCTGCTCCTTAGAGTCGAAAGCAGCCTGTTGAGGTGGTACGGGCATCTGGTAAGGATGATCCCTGGGCGCCTTTCTAGGGAGGTGTTTCAGGCACGTCCAGCTGGGAGGAGGCCTCGGGGAAGACCCGGGACTAGGTGGAGAGATTATATCTCCACACTGGCTTGGGTACGCCTCGGGATCCACCAGTCAGAGCTTGCTAATGTGGCTAATGAAAGGGACGTTTGGGGTCCCCTGCTGGAGCTGCTGCCCCTGCAACCTGACTCTGGATAAGCAGGTGACGATGGATGGATATTCTAGTTAGTTAGTGTTTATTAAATAATATTTGCAGGCACCTCAATAGCACCACCAACTCTCTATAGTCCCAGAGAGACATACATCTGGGTTGAACTGCCCACACCTTCCTACAGCTTTAGACACAGACAATGGCTTGAAAAGACACCAACGTGGAGGACGTATTTGATATGGGGTCAGAAGGACTCTGGAGTGTGTGGGAGATACTTTCTGAAAGGCAGAAAAAGTACACGAGGACACGAGTGAGAAATAAAAAATATTCTAGGCACTTCTGACTCTATGGGTGGGTGGAAACTCAGAAACTTTTACAGGCAGCTACTCTCCCGTGGCCATATAGTGGACACCTCGAGAGTTTGCTTTAAATTGGAATATCTGTAAGGTCAGAATTTCTCACCGTCTAGATCAATGAATATATTTATCTGTTGCGTTAGTGATGAATAGAACAAATTAACATGTTAATGGCACTCTCAGCTATATGGTTTAAAAATGAACTGTGCTAAGATTAGTGTGCCTTATAGCATACTATAACTTTACTATAATATAAGAAGCCAACATAGAGGCACATATTCTCTGTCTTAAACTGTATGGAAAAATGTGATAGCCTATCTATCTCGATTTATGCACTTAACATAGTTTTTTATTTTGTCTATAGGGCAGTGGTCACACTGGTGAAAATACTAAATGTGCAACCCCCGTCAAATGTTTACTACATAGCAACTTTAATATATAAAGCAATTATACATAATATAGCTGTCACCAGACAGTTATTTGCACCCTTGGTTTACAATAACACCACTTAAATGCCATACCTATGCCAGCAGTCATATCCCTCCACCATCAACCATCTACTCTTCATCATCTCACCTTTCCTTTGATGTGGATTAACCCTGTTAAATGGAAAATGCACTGCATTTATATAGCACTTTTCTAACCTTTCAGCCACTCAAAGCACTTTACAGTATTTTGCCTCACATTCACCCATTCACACACAGATTCATACACCAATGGTGATTGCTGCCATGCAAGGTGCAACCAACCACCAGGATGGAGCAGTTAGGGATTAGGCATTATGCTCAAGGATGCTTACAGGTAGGTCGACACCAGGGTTTGACACCAGGGTTCGACACCAGGGTTCGAACCCACAACTTTTCAGCTGGGAGCCCAACACCCAGACCAGTAGACCATCCTGCCCCCCGTTTTATCTCTGCTGAGCAGGGCTGGGTAGGATCATTTTTTTATTTAATCTGTTACAGTTACCAGACTAAAATTCTAATCAGTAAAGTAATTTTTTAATTACCTAAATTTAGTAACATAATCTGATTGATTACTTTTAGACTACTTCACGTCTAAACATTGTTCTTTGAAATGCAATCCAAAGCAATTTACTGCATTGGTGCGCCAAACCTTTCTATTTTTGTGACTGTTTATGTTGCTCAGGATATCAGATTAAAGTTTTATTTCAATTATTGATTGACCTTAATGAAAAGTTTAATAAGAGAACAGACAATTTATTTTTGAAATTTTCTTCTGTAAACTTCCCTTTTAAATTTGAAAGTAGTCCTAGAAGTAATCATCTAATTAAAAAATGTTTACGTCTTCCGGCCGCGCGCCACTGGACGAGGGGGTGGAGTTGGACAGGTTGAAAGCCAGATCTGTTAATGTAGCCTGTTGAACTCCCGGGCTGCCAACATTTGATTGTTTTAAATAGCCTAATTATTTTCCCCTACCAATATTACGGACCTCCCTATATGAAATATCTGCTCAGTCTGCTTTACTTTTCACACTTTTTATTTGTATCTTATATTTCTAATTTGTATGCTCCTGTCTCAGTCAAACGATTTATTTGTAATGTAAGATGTCCTTGAGTGTGTTGAACGGCATCCTCAAAATAAAATGTATTATTATTATTATTATTATTATTAAACAAAAACAAAGATTATTTACTTGCAATGAAAGTAAACACAAATAATGGCCTGTTAGACCATAATGGCACACAAATACCAGTGTGTGTGTATGTGTGTGTTTCCCTCATGGCTGAACAGGTGAAAGTTCACACATTACTTGCCGACACCTCCTTGAGACACAACAGTGGGGGCAACAGCCCTAATCACCGCATTCATCTTAATAATAATACCTGAATCATCCATGTAACCACTATATACATCTTAATAATGACTCCGCCAAAGCATCTCTCTTGGGCATACATATATGCACTGTTGAACAGATGTTATTTGCACAGACCCAAAGCCTATGCAGACTTGCACAGATATGCTTGCACACAGACACACACACACACACACACACGCACACACACACACACACACACACATTTCATAATGCATACACAGCTAAAGTCACATCTAATTAGTCGTGAGTAGTTGCTGTCACATTTCGGGCAGTGGAGCAGTCGAGAAACACGTGTGAGAGATTATTTTGTTCAAATTCAAACCGAATGAGATTAGACGTTGGAGAGGAGAGCACACAATATTAGCATACTGTTGGATAAAAGCCAAACGCAGCCATTAGAGCCACTGTCGTGATGCACAAAAACAGAGGAAGCAACGTTCAGTACAGTTATGCTTGATGTAGGTTACTTGAGAGTGGAGACTTCGACCCTTCTCTTGCAACAATGCCCTTCTGCAAAAATATAACTTCTTTGGAAATGCAGTTATTTGCATATTATCTACTACTCTGCTACTTTCTGAGCTGGTCGTGAAGACAAGATAATGAAGATAAGAGTCAGGAAGGTGTTTCTGTGGCCTGCGGCACTGCTGTGTGGGTCTCTCATGAATATGCCACCTGCCGGAGATCTCAAGAGTACCAGACCCACTCCATCATGACTACACCCTTGTTCAAATATTCCTGACATGCTCTTCACTCAGCTTGTGGCACTGTAAATTAACAACCTAGCTCTGTGTCTCTGTTTTATCTCATCCAACAGGTCTCCTCACATGTTGTTTTTAAAATACCAAGTAGCAGCTCAACATGAACATCAGACAGTACATTGCCGGAGGCGTCTTAGATGTCATAGCACGTGGGAGGATCTTCTTCTGCCTTGCAGGGCAGACTCCATGTCCGGGGTCACGACTGCGGGCTACGTAGGGAGGAGTGCGGTCATAGGACAGGATGGGAGCTGCGAAAAAATGGGGGTAGGATGAAATATCACAGATCCAGGAACAGAAAGACTGTGAGTCACAGATGTCTGGGCAGGAGTGTGTCACTGTCTTCTGGTCAGCCGGTCGGTTCTCAGAAGCTCATCTGAAGAAGAATGAGCGCTCAGGGAAAGGCATCCCCAGAGTTTATGTCCAGTCAACATCGCTCTCGCTAATAACAACAGCTCACATACGCCAATCGGAATCATGCTGTAATCATCTCTGCAGGGGGACACTTGTTAGCATCATTATTGTGCGACATGAATTACGTAGTCTCTGAATTACTGTACATCATGGACAGGAATCTGACTATAAGACAGCATTGGTTTAGAGACATTAAGTATGGCGTTAATTGTTCTCAACGGGCAGAAATTGTGACACACTAACTTAAGAAAGGAGGACGTTGACGCACACCAAGGTAAGCTTTAGGTTAAGGTACTGACTCAAAATATTAAACTTTTATATTTTGACATGAACAATAAAACTGCAGTTAATAGTGTACGTTCTATAAATTTGAATAAGATGATAGCTCATAAATACGATCACTAGCGAACGGTAGGGAATGCGGCTCCGGATGTTACAGTCTTGCTGATCTTCATTGGGCATTCCCTCCTAATTTAATCAGTGTTCAGTCACCTATGCGCAAAAGTCTCAGAACCACCCAAGTGGGTCTAGAGATGCCCACAGTTTAATCAAATTTATTGCAATCAACTAGTGCTAGAGCAGAATATTCTACTATTTGGGTATTCATTTGATCTGTAGGTATTCAAGTTAAAATGTCGGGATTCGACTATTGTATTTTTAGCTTTTTGTATGCAAACCGTGGTGGACACCGGTGGTCAGGGAAGCCATCCGATTTAAGGAGGCCTTTCGGGATATGTTGTCCCGGAAGACTCCGAAGGTGGCTGCAAGGTACCGACGAGCCCGAAGGGCTGCAGCATCTGCCATAGCAAAAGCAAAGCAACACGTGTGGGAGAGGTTCGGACCATCCATGCTGTGTACAGTAAGGATGGGTTCGGCCGATTGTCGAATCTCAGATGGAAGAACAACAATGCGGATTCCGTCCTGGCCATGGAACAACGGACCAGCTCTTTACTCTCGCAAGGATCCTGGAGGGGGCTTGGAAGTATGCCCTTCCGGTCTACATGTGTTTTGTGGATCTGGAGAAGGCATATGACCGGGTTTCCCGGGAGATACTGTGGGAGGTGCAGCGGGGTTATAGGGTGAGGGGGTCCCTTTTAAGGGCAATCCAATCCCTGTATGTCCAAAGTGAGAGCTGTGTACGGATTCTCTGCAGTAAATCGAATAATTTAAGATTTGAATAATTTCCCCTTGGGGATTATTAAAGTATTTCTGATTCTGAGAAATTTTTCTCAGAGTTGGGCTCTGCCAGGGCTGCGCTTTGTCACCAATCCTGTTTGTGATATTCATTGACAGGATATCGAGGCGTAGTCGTGGTGGGGAGGGTTTGCGGTTCAGTGGCCTGGGGATCTCATCGCTACTTTTTGCAGATGTGGTCCTGATAGCATCATCGGCCTTTAACCTCCAGCACTCACTGAATCGGTTCGCAGCCGAGTGTGAAGCGGCTGGGATGAGGATTAGCACCGCTAAATCTGAGGCCATGGTTCTAAGCAGGAAACCGATGGAGTGCCTACTCTGGATAGGGAATGAGTCCTTACCCCAAGTGATGGAGTTCAAGTACCTCAGGCTCTTGTTCGCAAGTGAGGGGAAATTGGAGCAGGAAATTGGCCGGAGAATTGGTGCAGCTGGAGCAATATTGCAATCGTTTTACCGAACTGTTGTGACGAAAAGAGAGCTCAGCCGAAAGACAAAACTCTTGATCTACCGGGCAATTTTCGTTCCTACACTCACCTATGTTCATGAAGGGTGGGTCATGACCGAAAGAACTAGATTATGGGTACAAGCGGCCGAAATGGGAATGCGAATGTTGCTCGGAAAGGGAAGTTTGGGGTCCCCTGCTGGAGCTGTCGCCCCCGCGACCTGACTCCGGATAAGCGGGTGAAAATGGATGGATGGATAGGAATTGCCCTTTGATCAGTATTTTCTCCATAAAAAAAAAATGTGTGTTCCATATTCCATTGGTTATGTCTTAGCACTAATCAACACATCTGTTCCAACTGCTCTGGTCTGAAAGAAGAGAAATGGGGCAATTGAAGATTTTGCAGAACTCCTATTCATTAAATTCAATTGTCAATCAATCTCAGACTGCAGCGGTTAAATCATTTCCCAACAAGCCCCGCTAACATGCAAATGAGAATGACAGAATATATGGAAGATTATGTCTGCAGGCTAACAACAGCAACAGCAGTCTGTGCAGACATAATTTATTAATCTAATAATGCTTTTTGAACTAAATATTTCACTGGACTTTCATTATTTTCATTGGACATTTTCCAATGTAACAAGATTGTTTTGGATCATTATCAAATGGTGGATTATGTGATTAGTGAGTTCAAATTGTAAGTACCGGTTGTGTTGTGTTGGTCTGACAAAAACTATTATTATTATTATTCGTGTTATTCATGTGCACAAGCCCGCAATCAGTCCTGACTGTTAGCTTGGATCTTATGTTACCGGTATGCGTTCTGTTTGAATGTCGTCTTGTGTCTCTCCGTGTCCATGCCCATTCATGGTTCTCAGACTTTGTGGTAGCGATGTGTCCAGCTGGTGCCGACACCCCCCCTCACCCGCTCCCAAACAAATTTGCGTCTATTTGCTAGTGATTACTACTGAAGCTTCGAAGCTCAAAACATGGCATTCGGGCCAGCCCAACAATCAACTATAAAAACTATTAATTAAACAAATGTTTCTTTTTTTTACTGATACTTTTTCACACTGTATAACAACTGACTTTTGGCGTTACCCACTGCAGGAAGGAGCAGTTTGAAATTAGGAGGTCAAGTTCTCAAGATATAATCTGGGAAACAAGGCAGAAGAGTGGGGAAGGTGTACATTAATGGAAATAGAGGAGACTTATGGCCATTGGTGGCAACAATTTCACTGAGTTCAATTCACTAAACGGGTCATTCGACTGTGCTATCTGTACGGTGGATTGCCCTCTGTTGTCTGCTGGTGATAAACTTGGGGCTGCTGTGCTCATGCATTGTGATCAAAATCTAAATAAAGTGACCCCCTCAATATGATTTACATCGCATGCCTGAAAGTGAGCTCATGCTATCGCCGCAAGATCTGCACAGTGTACGCCGCGCCTGAGCGTCGTAAATCTCTCCCACCCCCTTCTGCCCCTCACAACCTCCATTTAAAACAGCTGCTCATTTATTCTAATAAGAGTACAGCATGTGCTGTACTCTTATTAGAATCTATTGGATTTCCACATGCAGTCAATAACATGGGGAAACACTTGAGGGTAGATCCGGGGGGCTCCTACTACAACAGACCATGGGAGATAGCTACTACAACAGACCATGGGAGATCACAAACCAAAAGGAATGCCGCAATGGCTTTCAGTTGATGACGACATGTAGGCCAACAGATGAGATAAGAGATGAAAGCTGCTGTGTGTGTGTGTTATTTAGACATTTATTTTGTGCTGAACACTTGAAATATCCTGGTAATGGCTAAAACGTTATTTTGTACATAGACATACAGTGAATAGTAATTATTTTATTAAATGTCAGTGAATTAAACATTTTCTAGATACATTTAGCTGAAGTCTCTGTGTGACACAATTTTAGTCTTCAAATCTGTTATTCCAGGTAAATCAAAGCTTCTTATTAATTATAAACTATTTTAAGAGGCCGCTGGGTAATACAGCCAAGGAGATTAAATATATGGATAAGCATGTCAAGACGTGACATGTCAAGAGCAACTTAGTCGATTTATAATATAGAACATGATGACTAATTGTCAACATGCTTTAAAATCTGAGTTATTCATATGCAACACCAAAACGACAAATTAATCGACTTATGGACCTTGAGGGGGCATTTCCATAAACGTGTGTGTATGTTTAGGTCCTATGGTATGACTATGTTTTAGTCTGTGGGTGCTCTGACTGTGTGGCGTACAAAATGTCACCATATACTCAGTGTTGGTGTGCTGTGGCCATGCGCAAGTGGTTCTGGGACATGACTGGGTTCATTGCACTGGGAAAGGCAGTAGTGCTATGAGTCACTCCAGAGCTTGCAGGGTTTTGTATTTCTAATCGGCCTCCTAGTCGGTTAAATAATATTCTGCTTTTGTCTCTGAGGGCCACACTCTTGCCCAAGTACAATTTACAGTGCTACATACCAGCAGTGTCCAATCATGTACCAAAGAGGGCTGCATCAACCAATCCCAACACCAGATGATTGTAGTGACCTTTCTGAAATGGTGTAATGCTTCCTTTAAACCTTTCACTGAGTTCTGTTGCCCAGGTGGATTTGTGTTGCAATGTGTTTCAAGTCTGTTGACCGACCATAACATAATGTAAAATCTGTCCTGGAAAGTACTAGAATGCCTTTATCCAGGAAATAATTTGAGAAATGGCAAAGCAACTGTTTAAGCAGCCCACCTGCCCGTCTCCATTTTAAACATGCACACACAGTCAAACATGTTAGCTACAAACATCAAATGACTATAAGTTTTCTGGGACTTGCTTGTATAGATGGTGCAATCCCATTTAATATATATTTAACATATATGTGAATGCTTATGTTTTTCAGGCAAATAGTCAGACCAACATTATGACGGGTTGTATCATCATTTAGACGCACGCATTTAAATGGGGTAATTGCAGGATTAACAGGATTATGTGGGATGATTCTACACCAGTGAAATGGGATGTTTTCTATTCCATCCCTCACTAATAACCCAGGAAATAATAAGTCATCAGTTATACCACATCCTCCAAAGTGATCGCTCATAGAGACTTTGCAGTGTGATGTGGCTCGAGGCCAACTTCTTGAGAGGGTGGAGGCTAAATGCTGAATGATAAATGATTCTCTGCAACATTTTCAAGAAAAGGCTTGCTATACATTTTGACTCACTTCACACACACAATGATATCAAAATAAGAAACACTGTTTGGTCAAGTGTTCTTAGTAAAATTAGAAATGTTATGCCTATACAGGTAAGTGTGGCTGGGTGTATGAGGTGGCCACTTAAATCTGTCTTCCACATTCATAGTCAGTTGCACCAACGGCAATAGAAGTAATTCCTTGATTCCATTAACATTCCATGACTAATAATGTGTGTCAGTGGAAAAACATAAGGAAAAAAATGAAAAAAATACCCCTTTCACAAATCACTGTGTACTGTCACATTTTGTCTCTTAGCTAATTTTTAACAGGTACTAATAATGTGAGAAGAGAAATTGAGAAGAGAGACAAACTTTTAATATTTTTTCCTTTAATGTTGCTCTATTTTGGTTCTGAACTATAACCCTAGCTAAGAGCTACCAAATCCACCATTTGAAATTGCTATACAACTGCTGTGTAGGAAGAATAATTAGCCTACATTGAACACATAATGGCTTGAACAGCTCATGTGCTATAGTGTTTATTTCACGTGCAAATTTATATATCTCCCAATTTGCTTTATTTTTAGTTCTTCACAGCGCAGTGAGTGAAACATCCAACATAAATGCTTTCCAGGAATAAAGCAGCTCTGATCCAGATAGTTTCTGAAGAAAAGGTTTTCTTTTTTGCACTTTGGTGTTATAGGTGCTACCTGAACATTCACAGCATACCTGCAAAGCAAACCAATAACTTTAACTAGGCCGTTTTCTGCAATATGTTTGCTACAGTTGCTAATGTAACAATACAAACACTGAAATATTTGCCCATGGAGTTGATATTACGGTTTTATGGGCTCCATGAACCAATAGATCATTTTAAGATTTAAGCCAAGACACAGAATAAACCAAGCAGTAATAATATCAAAACATCAGTTCATGATCTTATAGATTTCAAAGCACATTATAAAGCAGACAAACCAATTTGTGTGTGTTTGTGGTCTAGAAACCCCTAAATTCCAAACAACAAGAGAAATGGCACTTAAAACCTTTCTTTAGCTCTCTAAATGCCTCACTCAATGTGCCTCAAGTCATCCCATCCCCACCTCTCTCTTGGACTGCCCAAGGCAGAATGATTCATTTGTGGCTATTGATTTCTCTTCCTGAGCTCAATGTGAGAGAGAGGAGGAGGAGGAGGGGGGGGGGGGGAGGAGGAGAGAGAGAGAGAGAGAGATAGATGGAGAGTGGGGAGGAATGGGGTAGAGAGCACGAGACCAACAGTATGGTGTGTGGTGTGAGAGAGATGTTG
>JAODUE010000603.1:0-13135 GCA_027564755.1 Amblyopsis hoosieri
CACAGCCCTCAGGTTCATAGGGGCACCCAAACCTCTCCACCACGATAAGGTGATGGTTCCCGGAGAGGAACCATCACAGTAATTGCAGTAATTCTGTAGCTACAAATAATCCATTGAACACATAACATTAGATATGATTTAATCATACAGGTACACACTTTGACAAGGCTATACCAAACATGTCTTCCCCAGCTTATACTTCTTAAGGTTGAATCATAATTATGCATATTGTAAAGGAAAAATAATAAAGTGTACCTTTATTATTTGAACTGTTAATATTGCACACATACTCTACTCTCACTTTCCAGATCTTTACCTGACCAATATGAACGTTTATTGTGCATACTGTAGCCTGCTGTACATCACATACTTTATCTACAGTATGTCTGAGAAACTGAGCCATAATGTTACCTCTGTAATATCTAATCATTCCAGCCAATTATTATCATCTTTATTCTGAAAATACAATTTCTGTCAATACAGTAAAATCATTTGTAGATCAAATACTGTTTATCTCCACTGTTCAAAGTAGCTGTTATGTAAGACGTTCAGATAACACTTACAGACAAGTTAATCATACCTGGAGTGTTTTTAACTTGGTGTTCCCACAGATCATGTTTTGTACATTCTTGTTGAAATGTTTTTGTTTTTCGAAGCCCGACACACACACACTCCCTTTACAGAAAACAATTATTAAATATTACGGAATTATATCAATTATATTCATGTATTAACTGGTTGGGAGTATATCATATCAAACCAAATTAATGTAGATAATCAGGACCAGATTTGAACTTTAGGACTACATATCAACTAGACTGGACTAAACTGGAACTGGGATGTAGTGGTGTACAGATAAATGATAGATCAGATTGGATCTTAGATTAAGGACTCATAAAATGCGTCTATCTGACAATGTGCACATTGTGCGTGTTTACACCTGATTCTTTTACACAGTCTGATTATAATCTAATCAGCCAGGACAGGATGTTAATAACAGGAAGACAATAGCAGGGTTTAATCACTATGGAACACAGTAAAGGACTAAATGAATGTACTCTTGTACTATGTACCAATGGACTAATGGACTATAAAGACATCAGTTACTGTTCCAGCAAATCGTTTATATGGCAGCTCTTTGCCTCACGCCTAATACTGAAGATACATATTTGTGTAAACAGTAATATACTATAGGGAAGAAAATGTGATGTTATTATCATGCGCAATATCTTGAGTAAAGCTCAGATTGAATCATATTATCAGTGAACTGGTTTACTACGCATTATAATCCCAAGCATCCTCAGGCCTGTGCAAATAATAACAAAAATATATACTGTACATTTAAATAAAATACAAAATCAGAAGCTCGGTAACTTTCAGCCCTAAACAGACAACAAACCTTAACCATGGTTACGGCAAAAGCTTGAAACATTCACAAAGAATGACAATGTAACTCAGTCAGCCTGGATAAAGGCCTAAATAATGGCTCTCACGGCACGGGAAGGCATACTGCCCAGAGAAGAAAAGCTTTCATTCTGTGATCCAGGAGAAGTCACTAAGACATCATAAAAACATCTAAAGAATTCTATAAACGTGTGTAATCCTTAAGGAGTCCTAATAATAATAACAACCATATTCACATTGTCATAATGGGTGATCAATTAGTTAATATGTTTTGTTTATTGTTTGCTATTACTATCAATTAGTAAAGTATGTCATCAATTTACAGTATCATAGATTAAAGAGGTACGTGCGTGTGTACTTTATGTGTGTGTGTGCGTATGTAAAGCTTACGTACAGACACGGAGGTTAAAGGTGACTGTGACGTCACACAGGTGGACAGTTGGACAGTCACCATATGCTGGTTGTTGCTTGCCAACTCAGACCTAATACTTAATTTACGTGATTAATGACATATTGAGCAACTCTATCTGAATATACAGGCTCAGTCAGAGTAAACTGGTCTGGGAATGAGACAGCTAGGAGTGTCTTTTTAATTTACAGTGAGTAAGGCCTTGTCTGAACTGGCCAGAGAGAATGAGTGACTGTGAACTTTGAGTGCTGCTCTGAAAGAATAAAGAGTAGACTATAACTGATTTGTGGAAAGCAGCTAATCTCACCACCGTATTTTCGAGATAACATAATGAAAAGATATTGTAAAGGTAAGCAGCAAACTGTCAGATAGCAGTTCCGTTTACCCCTTCTTCTTTCTTAATTTAGTCTGCAAAACAATTTATTTCTTAAAAAAGAAAAGAAAACGTAGGCTATTCTAAGGTCGTAGCCTATAGGCCTACGTACAATCACTAGTTTTAGCTTCTTCCATATAGCACTATGCGACTCAGGTTCTACCTGTATGCTTGTGCGATTTTATAACTTGGCAGTGACTGCCAAGTTATAAAATCGCTACTCAGCTCAGAGACGTTTTGTAAGTTAGGCTCTCCCCCTAGTGGTAAAAAACTAACGTTACACATACAGTTATAT
Source organism: Amblyopsis hoosieri (assembly GCA_027564755.1). Taxonomy (NCBI): domain Eukaryota; kingdom Metazoa; phylum Chordata; class Actinopteri; order Percopsiformes; family Amblyopsidae; genus Amblyopsis; species Amblyopsis hoosieri. The sequence continues at coordinate 2,482 of JAODUE010000603.1, forward strand.
ATTCATAGAAACAACGATCCCCGTTGAGGTCACGTCAAGGCCAAGTGAAATATTCATTTAAACTTTATATCAAAGTAATATGCTATTTTATAAAAATAAATCCAATTGAATTCTAAAATCCTAAAATGTTTAATCAATGCTTATTGGTGGAAAAACTAAACAAGAATTACATTGTTTGCATTAAACACTTCAGTTTCTTGCATTCTGGTGAATTTCTATGCACCAATTTGCACCAAGAAGTGACGATTTAAAATATAATGGAATATAATGCAATAAGGGTCTCAAGCATTCTGTATTGCTTTCAAATTACCCCCGAAATGATCACCTGCATGTGTGCAAGTTCGCAAAATGTTTAAGGGCTAATAATAATAATAATAATAATAATTATTATTATTATTATTATTATTATTATTAGTAGTAGTAGTAGTAGTAGTATATATATTTCTTACGTAATTTTATATATATATATACGTAATTATATATATATACTGCATATATATATATATTTAAGGGCCTAAAGACGTTGACGGTTTACTAACTCACATACACCAGCCGACTCTCTGACACATACCACATTTGCCCCTTGAATGACTTTAAAGCAACCCCCAGCTATTCATTGTTCACTTTCTGAGCTCATTTTGTCAACACCTGCCAGCTCTCCTCTACGTTTTCTTTGTTTTCCAAGTTTCATAAGTGGTCTTTTTCTGCATAATTTTCACAATTGTACTTCATATAGTAAAGGTTTGATTTCCAGTATTGAGGGTATTAAATTGTATGCTAAATATATTATTTTTAGCCACTTTTCTGGTAGGCCTACTGCTACCAGAGCAGAGTGGTCATAATTTATTGCCTTCCAGTATAATCCATCTGTCTCATTTTGTGTTTTTCAGCAACAAACAACAAAACAAGACACATTTGATTTGTGTTTTGTTTTATGATGTATTATAAAAATACTTTAGTTACTGTAAATATAACCAAAAGATTATTCAGGCATGCTCCATAAAAAGAAATACATATATTTATAAAATGGTTTTTATTAGCTTTATGAGGGCTATAACTGAAATGTTTCATCCATAACATGTTTCGTGCCATTAACAATAGTCTCTGTCCTCAACAGGAAATACAAAATAACATAATAAGCCCAGTAACACTTAAACCCTCCAAAATAAGATATAAATGACCTGTGCTTTAAAATACTGTACAAATAAGCTGTTGCTAGTGTGAAGAGTATGTAGGCCACTAGATGTCCTGTATGTCAGTGAGATATGGAGTCATTGTAAGCATAACATTGTGTAGTAATTCAGGTAAATATTGTAGTTCTTGCTGCTACAGTTGAAGTTAAAGGGGTAGTTTACAATATATTTACTTGCCAGAGGCAGGGCTGTGAAAAGGCAACTTCTCTAACACAGACATAGCATTGGGTTTGTGTATTTGCGTTTTGTCTAATCCTGTACCTCAGATTTATATTCATACTCTCATGTTACACACAACCACATCAACTAAGTCAATTTCACAGGGTTCCAGTTCCTGTTTACAAAACCTTCCCAAACCCATGTGATTAGACCCAGTGTCCAGACAGACTCAAATGACAGTGGGTCCAGAACCATGATTAAAGATTCAGAATGAACCCAGATTTCTTTCACCGTGTGGGCAGTTCTCAACAGTGAATACATTTGTCCAGACTTTACCAGCCTGGCTTGTATATGAGGAAGGAAATGGAGGGGATAACAGGGATATATCCCCAGTGTGTTTTCTCTATTGTGAGTGCTTTCCAGAGGTATAACATTGTATTGTCACAAATAGACAGCAAAACACAGGATGTTGTACATGTGATATTACATTGTGCTTGAATGGTGTCACGTGCACTAAATATGCAAACAGTTCACTTTACAGGTGCCTTCATAACCTCTGTGAATTTTTGATGTTATAGGGCAACCAATGTCATGTCACATATAAAACACATCGGTATTAATGTGTACAGACAGATGTTTTACAGGTCAATTTTTCAGGTTAACTCATAATAGACATTAAACAATGAAGTTCAAGTCTCCAGCTAGACTGCACTTCTTTTTTGTTGCAATTCTTTGGATATGTATTTATCATTGTGTGTGTAAGAGAGAACATGTTTTGGCCTGAACTATTTTTCACCAGTCCAGTTGTACACTGATTGTTGCCAAGTAACCAGTAATACACTGTATGATACTGTGTATACAGTTTATACAGCTACAATATACAGTACCCACTGTATTCACCCTATCTTTATTACAGTATGCCACAGTATAGACCATCAGGGACTACACTTAACTGAATTAGGCACACCCAAACCGAAGAACGCCTCACTGCAGAGCTATTGTGTTTATTGTTGATTATCGGTCACTGAAATAGGCTTTGTATACAGACTGACTGTTTCATCACAACTGGACACAAAATTGCATATCCCAGCGCAGGGATAGTCTTTGAAACAAATGTTCAAACACTTGTGGCACTAATAAGCACAAATTTACCCAGGTTTGTACACACGTGTTAGGTAGTTTCCTTTGCATTCAAACACAATTTTACAGGAGGAATTAATACAGTAACTGTTACAGATTGCGTAAGTCTACAAAAGATTGGTGTAAAATAAGTAAATAATAAAATGTATCACCCTACATTAAAACATGACTAACAATATCAAAGGCAAATTATAGGTGTATTGCATCGCTCTCTGCGGCATTACTATCTAAAATATCCTCATCATCATCATCATCCATAATCATCATTATCATCATCATCATCCTTATGTTGCTTGAGACAGTAATGAGGGTGTGGCCTGGGATGATTGACCCATGCCAGCCTCTCACAAGTACCTGTCTCAGGCAGGTAGGCACGCTTGTAGTTATAGCAACGATACACACTGAACGTTTACGAGGAGACCGGGAAACAACCAGCCAATGGCAGCATGGCTGGTCTGTATGGAGCTTTTTCATTGGACAACAGGCATCTCTAGGGAACAGGAAAATCTAATTTAGACAGGGAAAGGGAGGAGTGGAGGAAGAGACCACCTCTAAGACATGCCAGGTGTGTGTGTGTGTGTGTGTGTATGATAAACGGAGGTACTTGTGTGGTCTGCAAAATAACAGCATATGTCTGTGTGTGTGTGTGTGTGTGTGTGTGTAAGGTCTGCCTTCCGGTAGAAACTGTTTAGTCTATGTCTATGTTTCCGTTTCATTCTGTACGTGTTTAGTTTTCGTCTAGACAGCTGGAGGGTGTTCCCAGGGTTAGTCAGTGTACATTAATACACACAGAGTTCTGGGTAAGACATTCCAATGCTGATGTTCTATTTTGTTTATAGCGTGTGTGTGTGTGTGTGCGCGCGTGTATGTGCGTGTGTGTGCGTTTGTGTGCGTTTGTGTGGGTTTGTGTGTCTGAAACGTGACCTTCTATCCTCCTCGTGTCAGCCAGCGTTGGTTTTCCCTGAAGCACGTCCACACCCGTAATACGAAGTGGTTCCTAGCATAATATCCTAACATCCTCCCAGCGACACTCTACTATAAACATCTGCGGTTAGAACCCTTTGGACATGTCAGAAGTCAAAACACAGGGCAGGAGATTTGGTCCACACGATTCCTAGGACCTTCCATTCACAACTGTTAAACTGATATACTCAGAGAAAGAAGAAAGGAGACAATAAAGGACGTTTGAGAGGTTAGTTAACTTGTGTTAGGACAACCAAGTAATTTTAAAGTGTTAGTATTTGGATAAATCAATCAGCTTTGGGTTAAATTATTTTTTAACTTGATTACACGTGTGTCTCATTGGATCTTGCATGTAAACATGGCACACAGCTGAGGAGAGATTTATGGCTTTAATTACCAGAATAATTCCAGTCTGGAAAATATGATTGCTACAGATTAGAATCTTCCCTGAACACATAATCAGTTTGCAATTAACCCTAACTGATTAACAAAAGGATAATCACTAACATTAACTCATAGCTTCTCAAAATCTATTCTACTTACAAAAGGTCATTCTTGATAAGGTCGCTCAAGATTAACTGCTACTAATACGCATGTCATTTGTCAACACGTCTACTGCCTGGAAAATAGTTGTGAATGTTGAGTTTCACTCATAGCAAACTCTACAAAATGTTTAACCAAGTCAAATAACTTTGTAAAAGGATTTGTAACAGAAGTCCTTTGTTCGCAAAAATGATATGACTTAAATTCTCGATCACTGCAATATCACATTCTCTTGAGGGGTTGTCAAAAGCAACTATAATTACTATTTTAATTGACTTTTATTATAGGTTTATATGGGCACTGAAAATAAGTGGGTCACAAGCTACAAAACGCCATAGTTAGTCATGACTCAAAAAGCTGCGGAACCACTAACTGATAGGACCTGGTTTTATTCAGAAATTAACTTATCATCCAACAAACACTGGCTGACAAACGATTGTTGTCTCCACACTGCTGCAGTAAAGTGCTCATAGATGCCTGTGTGAGAGTTATGTTACCAGAGGGCTCTGTGTGTCACACCAAATGTAAATATTCACTTCCTACATACAGTAAATACAGTACCGGTATATGTAGGAAGAGTTTAAATGTTTGTTCCATGATAATGCACAGCTTCTTTATCACATATTTAAGATGACAGTTTAGAAGGGGATATAAGGCATTCTTTTCCCTGTCATTTCCTCTCATTCTCACACAATAAATATAACTTCTAACAATCAAAATACACAACCACATTAAAGTTGAATCCGCTCATTTGACTTGAATTACTCAACTCTATCATTCCATTACACATTGATAATAAAATGGACAAACCGACATTTTGTCCCACTGTGTTTATAGCGCCCCCCAAAACCTGAAATGTGCCACGATGCATACTGCAAGCTCACTTGCTTTGTTGAAACCTAGTTTGAAAACTGTGCCAGCGGGTTCGGGATAATTTCAGGAAAGGCGGGCGAGCAAGCTGTGCACAAGTGAGACTAAACGCAAATGCATTTACCGGTAGTGTCACTCTGAGTCATCACAGTCATCTGATGAGGTTTCAGGTGAGGAAGGGGTTGCTAGCGTCCTCATGATTGAAACCTAAACAGCGTTCAGCAAAATAATCTCAGGTTTCCCCTTTAAATTCAGTTATTTAGCCACGGTGAACATGTATGATAGGCATGAGCGGTCTTTGATGTGACTGACTGGTCATTCGCCACCAGAAAGCTTTCTTAAACAAGAGAGTTTAGCCGACTATTGCGCCAATAGGAAGAGACAGAGGTTTTGATTGAGCCCTCACTTTGAATACTAACCCATGACTGGCTTGTGGAACTTGCACATTTGCATAAACCAGATTAATTTTGGTATTGTCAGGGGTCCAAGTCCAGGTAAACCTAAATCAGGATTTACCCATGATGTTATGATGCCAGCAGCTGTGCATTGTAGTGGGTGAGTCCCTCTGGTAATTTCCCTGGGGACGTGGACATTAGCAGTGATTACAGGCCCCTCTTATTTATCTCTTATGAATTCACATTGATAGAGCTCCTTCATAAAGGTCTTCCTCAAATGTTCAATACTAAAAAAATAGTGCAATTGTTTCTGCAATTATATAAATAATTCAAAATATGTTCTTTCCACTTCCAATTTGCATATGTGTGTATATACATGCCAACATGTATGTCACGCAATGACAAACATGCAAACGTTGGCACCCCAACAGATTACTGGTCATATTATCTCTAGAACTAAACAACACAAATCTTCACTCTTAAGAATCCCTATGTTTAAAAAAAACAAACAAACAAACAAACAAAAATTTCTACTTTCTTTGTCTTCAGTCTTATCAAACGTATTGCGAATTCATAAGAAAAGTTTAGCAGAGCATTTACTATAGATAATCTATAATGTAGCTCGTATCAGAATTTTTATATTGAGACTAGCATGCTAATTTGCTATTAAGATACCCTGATAATGTGCTTGCATGCTAGCATTTGCCAAGGATATAGCTGTCAGATACTTGCAATTGATTTAAGTTAATTTTAAGTGTGAGTCCACTGCAAAACAAACTATTTCATCTAAAATTATTCAGAAGGGATGTTTGAGAAATCAAGTTTACAATCAAAGTATCAAGAGGAACTAGTGGCAACTAACTGAACCAATGCACCTGGACGATTGAAATATTTTGCTTTTTGCCTAATCAAGATTTGTAAGCGCAAATTATAAGATGTAAGCATGAATAAGACAATAAAGTAAGTTCTCGAACTTCTATAGAAACAAACAAAACAAGCAAATATTTATAATGACTGGAGACCATCGGTCAGTCTATTGGACATTATGACCCTCTTTCATCTGGCGTTCAGACAGGAAGTAGTAAGCTGTGAAACAGGAAGTAGCAGGTATTCCTCCAAGTTCAACGTGTGCTGGAGAACGCCACTGCTATGAGCTGTTTCCTAAGAAACAGGGTTTACAGGAAATGCTACTGATGCTGTCACACCTGCTGGGGGTTGTGGGATTTCTCCTTTTGATTCCTGGCGTTCCTGTTGTCCACACTTCCTGGAGTGGGCGGAGCCTGCTGCTGAGATGTATGTCGGATCAGACCATGTTCCAGCGAGGAGGGGGGGTTTAGTGATGCGGGTGCAGTCTCACGGTGTTGGTGGTGGTGTAGCGCCAGGGATGTCGGATGGTAGTAGTGTCCAATGACCTCGCTGTAGGCTGGGGGAGCCCCTTCTAATTGTGGCCTGTGCTTCTGCTGTGGAGCCAAGACCTCCTGGGCCTCCAGTGTGCTGAGGCCTGCATGGCCATTGGGAGGGCGAGCCTGCAGCCTGGGGTGAGAACACAGGAGGGGTCAGACGGCATGGAACTAAAACAAAGGGCAGCTCAGATGTTGGCTGTCATACAAGGCTAAGGCTAAAGTGCTAAAGTGAAACCTTTCCTTAAAGTTGAGGGGTTCTATAACTATTGGCCTGTTATCCATAAGCCCCACTTTGAGAACCGACTACCGCGCTTTGCCATCAGTGAGCCAGCACGAATCTCACCGGCGGGCTGTCAGGTGTGGTTACCTGGCTTGCAGACAGGAGGGGGAGGGGTCCAGCAGGTGAGAGTCATAGACGGTTCTGTTGGGCGGAGCTCGAACTGACTCGCGGTTGAGCTCCATCTGTTGCTCGGGGTTACGGAGCTGCAGGGTGCACGGGCCCTGGTAGGGCGGAGGCTCCTCGCCGTCCGACAGCGAGATTGTGGGGGGCAGGTCTATCAGGGACTGGGGCAGGTATGGGTAGGTGGGCTGGAATCGATTGGAGGAGTACTGGAAACGCTGGGAGGATTGTGACTGGGGACTCTGCAGGTCACGATGCAGGTAGGAGGCAGACAGTCCTCGGCTTGGAGGTCTGGGGATGTAAACCTGCTGCTATTGACAACAAGATGGGTGGGTGTTATAAACAGAGGATATGGATTATGAACTGAACTGAATTTATATTTAGTCTCCAAAGACTTCACAAGCCCAAGTAGTCTGTTGGGGACAGACGTATTATACTACTACTGTTATACTAAGACGTATTCTACCATTATAATGTCTGGAGACATCTTTCAGACAATTTGGCTTGATTTCGAGTGAGGCATTAAACTGAGTTTGATCCACCATATATAATAATATAATCAATCATATAATGTTCCCTTGAGGATTCAGACTGCATGTTGCTGGTTTACCTCATTCAGCCCACTGGCACCCCCTGGTGCCTCGGAGGAGCATAGACCAGTCTCCTTAAACACAAAGAGTACAAGAGGTGTGAGACGTAAAATATACGATATGTTAGAGGAATGGTTGTTAGAAATGGCATGCATATGAGTGAACCGTGCACATTATCCTGCACACACACACGCACACACGCGCATGCACACACACGCACACACACATCTGATTCATTATCAAGTGATTAGGGAGCATTAATGAGGACATTAGATGTCAGTTGATGTGTTGGAACTGAAACCACATAAATGAAAGCCGTAGGTCTATTTCACCATAGTAAAGGACAGTATTTCACATGTAAGTAGTCATACATTGGTGCTTAGGATTGACCAAGCAAATAAGACGTCAGACAATGTTTTGATTGCGGTCGTTTGGGGGATCCCTGATTTGTATTATACATAAATAAAATCAGGAGTTCAAAACAATCTCCGCCTGAGCATCAAATACTACAGTGGACAGAGCTTACATTGGCCAGTGATAGGTGTCTCCTCTGATTGTGGCCATGTCTGGAGAGGAGTGAGCGTGCTGACAGTCGGTAGTGGTTTAACAGACAGGTGATAACTACAACCATCACCATCATCACCATGACGATGACCAGGATCTGGACGAACTCCAGCTGGGCTAGAGCGAGAGAGAGAGAGGAGAGGAAGTTAATATCCACATAGGGTAGTAAATCATTGCCCTTTGTAGTTAAAACATTCAGCTTTGTTGCCCTAGCCATGCTCCAAATAGTGATGTCACAGCAGGTATTTTGTCTTCTACATGTCAATATCTATGTAAATTACTAATATCATTACCACACAAAATGTTAAAATATGTAAATCGGAAAACATTTAAAATAGAATTTGACAAACATTTGAAGCAGAGCTTGACACACATTTAAAGCAGAATTTGACAAACATCTGGCAGAACTTTACAAACATTTAGAGCAGAAACACAAACCCATCTACAACATCCACTCTCCATGCACCTTCTGTTGGCTCTCAGGGCCAGCTTTGATTAGATGCAGCCTATCCTAAACCCCCCCCCCACCCCAAACACACAGCCTTTTTCTCATGCGTTTTGTAGAAGGCAGGCAAAGGTCACTTTCAAGTCAGACAGCTAGGAGACCATAAACAACACACACACACACACACACACACGCACACACACACACACACACACGCACACACACACACACACACTACTATGTGAATAACTAGTTACATTTCATTGGAATTAAAATATTTGACATTTAACAAACACATAATGGATCATTTTAATTCTTGACATCCTACAGTATGAAACAACCAACATCTGCTTTTATTTCCTCTTATTGATAAGCATTGCCTGTGTAGCCAATGAAATCTGGTCATAGGAATCATTTGATGCCCATAATTTATTACAGAGCTGTAATTAATTAATAATTAATACTAATATCATCCAAATGTAATATTTTAGAAAATGGCTGATTGTGAATAGTCAAATGTGATACTTGTCAGTAGGCAAATATGGAAAAAACTACAAAAAAGACACAAACTAATAACCAGTGCGGATCAGCAAGGATTAGCATGTAAAATATAGGATATTTACATATGTAGCTTTAGGCTGAGTGTACACATACATTTTCATTGCAGGTTCATTACTTAATGAAATGGCGCTAAAGCGAGAGAATGGGTCCAGTATTATCTTACTGTAATGTCAAGCTCTGCATGAGTGACAAGCCCTGCACTTTTAGAAGAACCCCGCACGATTACATAGTGTCAAAACTCACCACACTGCGTCCGAACACAGTTGTCATGGTTGTGTTTCCCTGAGAGAGGCTGCATATCTTCTCTCTCCCACCTCGTTACCTCTGCAGATCTTCAGAAACACTGACTGGCCTAGTTAGAATCCAGTTAAGTCCAATTCAAGTCAATTACCCTAAATCTAGGTTCCCTTGCTGGGAAGCAAGACCTGTTTGCTCGACACACATATAACCAACAAGATGTCCAACTACTGTGTGTGTGTGTGTCCACGGCAAGCGACACACACACTGAAGCCTGCAGATATTTTCCCCCAACTTTTTCCGCTTACACACGCTCTTGTTTTACCTCACTGTCTAGACATGCACATAGAATGAACAGCTGACCAGCCCCCTGCCCCCCCCAGCACACACACACACACACACAGTGAACAAAGGAGGTCAGTGCAAAAGGGAAGAGGGGTGCGTGGGAGTGTCTGGGTAGAGACAGATGGGGTGGTGGGATGGACAGAATAATAATGAGAGAAAGGAGAGAGAGGAAGATTTTATATAAACCCAACATCAGCCAACATTCATTATTAAACAGTAAACAACAAAGCACACTGGTGGCATGTTTCTGACTCTAAACAAACAAAATGTTTTCAGGATCTTAGGAGTCGATCACTCCTGGGAATGTAATTTACTATAGGTAACTCTAGTGAGGAATTATGGTCAGAATACGTGAGGAATTACAGTCAGAATACTGCAGTATTATGAATGTGGTTAATTATGTTTAGTCTGAATAGGACACACAGAATAATTTATGTTTTAGAAATATCCAGAGGACGTGTTAAAGGATAAGAATTACCAATAACCAGAACCAGATTTGTGGGGTTAAATACCGGTTATGCTGGTGATAATGACTATACAATATGCTTTCACAAACTCTCTCTTGCTCACGTGCACACAAACATGCACGCGCATACACTCACATGCAGTGTTCCCACCATGTGAGACCAGCACTGGGAGTTTTATGGAGCAAAGTTCTCACACTGTTGCACTGACCATGAAGTGAGTGTGTCCCCTCCCCTATAGCCTTTATAATGGAAATTGCCAAGCAAATTGTGTCCACCTTATGACCTAGACACACACACACACTCACACACACGCACACACACGCACACACACACACACACACACACACACACACACACACACACACACACACACACACAC
>JAODUE010000604.1:0-13131 GCA_027564755.1 Amblyopsis hoosieri
CCGGCCAATCTCTCGCTCCATAGTCCCCTCACTCGCGAACAAGACCCCGAGGTACTTAAACTCCTTCACTTGGGGTATGTTTGATAACAGTTAGATATATTCCAAAGGAAATAATAGCACATTTCTCAAATAATACTTCTGAAATATCAGAGAGCAGCAGACAGAACTACAAAATTATTTCAAGTAACATCGTTATTAAAGTTACTTGCCACTGTGAATGTATAGCTGTTGTGTTAGGGGATCTGGAAATGACAGTTCTCTCAAAGCAGATATGTGAAATAAGATTAAAAATGTTTTTATTGTGTAGGCTTACAGATGTGCCTCAAAATGATTGTCACAGATGGAAATATATATTTATTTTTTCCAAAGATTAAGCATTATATATTTCCTGTCATCAGATCAATGTGACAGTTGTCCATTTGAAGTAGGCCTATTTGTGACAGTTATTCTTTGACTGTTTGCTGGTATGAATCTGGAATGAGCATGCTAGTGTCAATCCACATGTTGCCAGCCACACTGTTTAAAGACATTGCTGAACCTTCAGTGGGGCTTCAGGTAGCTCACGTGTCTTGTCTCTATGATCTCAAAGCACCACTAAACTACAGTGCTCCAGTAAAACAGCACACTAAACTTCATCCTAGAACACCATAGAAACACCTTGAAACACTACCAAAAAACACCATAGCAACACTACATTGATAGCAGTATGTGAAGTTTTCATTCAAGTCCTTGAAGACGCTTATTTGCAGTAATAAGAATAATGTGTGAAGTTGCTCAAGTAATAGTTTACTTTACAACTACTACTATAACTACAAATTCAACAAATATCTTCTCATCTTCTCGCATTTCGCTATCTTACCATGTGTGTGTTGAAAAAATTATCTCATACTTCTACACAACCCTGGCTCCGTAAATAGTAGTAAACACAGTGGGGAACACCAAACAAAGCCGTAGCACTATACGCTTTGCTTAACAATGCATTTCGACGTGTGATGTGAGGAGGGCCGCGGAGCGGTACTGTTTTGATTTGAGCTCGGTTAGCAATAATTACTTGGCGTGAAAAAATATAAAATATGTTTTTGAATGTTTGGTTTATGTGGGAAGAAGAATATCATTTAATATTGTTAACATATGAATAGCACTACACCTTAAAACACTTAGCATGGCTGTAATGAACATACTGTAAACAAGCAGTTTACCCTTTACTGCTTGGCACTTACAGTACTTAGAATGTCTCTCTACTGTTTAGCTGTGCAGTCACCTGCCCAGTATTTCACAATACTGTGTTTGAGAAAGCATCAATCAGCTTTCTATTGCCTGCAGCAGTCAGCCGGAAGCATTTCATGTGTGAACCCTACCAAAACGCATTCATCCATCAAAGTCATTCAGGCTAAAAAGAGCAATCACCAAAAGACATTTTTGTATGGATTTTTCAAGTGGAAGGAAACTAGCTAATGAATCTAAACGGCTTACAATTAGAGCTGCTGTACTTACATGGCGGAGTCCATAGTGGAGAGGCAGTGGCAACAGAGGGGGGAGAACCTTCCCTAGCAAGCTGTGCCATACGTGCCTGGGCAAACAACCGTAACCCCCCCCTTCTTCCTCCCTCCGACGGATACAGTAATAACAACAGTGGGGCAGTCAATGAAGAGAAATGATAGACGTTTGATTGGCCAATCTATACAGTATAAATCACAGTGCCCATTGGCACATTGGCCCCTCAAAGACCAAAGAGCTCCAAAGAGAAAGGGCATGGTCTGTTTTCTGGCACTGTTGCTTGGGGTATACTGATTGAGTTGGAAGCAGACGATGGCAAAACGCCCACCTGCATTCAGCAACCCACACATAGAACCTAACTACAGTAAATTCAATCTATCTAGGTTAGGTGAAGTGGCAGTGGATCATGCCTATGAATAGATATTTGTTTATTCAGGCGCAGTGCCCTGATCGTGTCTCACTAAACTCTGAATTGCAAGCCCCTTGGTGAAAATAAAATGTGGATTTGACGGCAAAATTATTACTCGCTATCGCGCGGTAAACTCTTCCACACGCCTTAATATATAGAAGACGTCTACTGAGGACTTTTAGCGCCAACAGAGAGAATTGAGGCACTCTGTTTTCTTCACTATCTTATTTTGCTACTACTCTATTAGTTCTGGGCCATTTCTAACTGACATGCCGCAAATATACTGTTGACGATTGTACTATAGATTATTAGTGATGCGCATAAAGTTAGAACAAACACAGTATGTGCTTGTTCTAATTTTATGTGCATCACTTATAATCCATAATTGAGCCTCTATAATATAGTCGACATCATTACTCAAGTGGTGAATTCCATTTAGTCTGTGTAGGCTGCTCCTTTAGGGGAGCCAGCTCCATAATCCAGCTTGTTTGGAAAGGCAACTGTGGGAGTGGCTTCATTTGGTGTCCATCTACATCAGTGGGCTTGTATCTCCCCTCCCTCAGTTTGAGGTTTACGCCCCCTTCCCCATGGCATCAGGTGCATTAGTATTTACTTATAGTCTCTAGAGTCTAGTGTTTCTGCTTGGTTTTATAATCACTGCAGCAACCTACAGTACTCGGCCTCTGACGCTTGCTTCTCAGAAAGTCTCGCTAGCACTTCCTGTAATCCTCCCACCCTCCCCCATTCTCCCACTAATGTTTTCCATTGGCTTTAATATTTCAGTGTATCTATTGATGTGGCAGATAAGTGGGTTGAACATTCATACCTCTCTTTTACAGATGGCTAAAAACACCTTTTGATCAGAGCCACGATACTACTGCCCAGCACTTACAACCTGCTGATCTGAGATCAGTGGGACTGAGACAGGCCCATATACTTAGCCACGGTTTTGCACTTACCCTTCTGTGACTCCGGACTAGCCTCTCCAGCCGCTGGTATTGACGTTTGCTGCCCGAGGTCCAATCAAGGTTAAAGGAAAACATTACACTGAATATGAGCTTGGAGTTCACTTTGGAAGATACCTCTTGAAAAAACAAACAAAGTAAATGTACAATATCTTTGATTTTGTGGGGTAAAAAATATTGTTCCTAATTCAAATCACTTTTATATCTTTTGGTTTGACATGTACTTTTCATTAAAGGCTGGGTTATTCTTGACACAAATGCCTCTTCCTTCAATGCCATATAGTGTGCTCAGAAGCTCCACCCCACACAATGGAAACATATTGTGAAGCCTATGGGCATTGCTGTTGTGAGCTGTGTTCACAAAAACCAGCCAGGGCTGTGTAGAAGTACCATATTGTTTTTTCAGCATGCACAGAGAACGGTAAGATATTGAATGAGAGGTGATATTTGAATTTGACAAAAAGTGTATTAGCTTACACAGCATACATACACATGTTCATACAGGTCAATCAGGTGATCACATATATCTTACTTATATAGCTGCTTTACTGTACTGTATGTAAGGTTTTAGCTTTAAACTCAGTTTGAAACAACAGATGCTCTGTTTCACAAGAGTATCAATTAGATAATATAGGCTGAAGCATTGTTGATGTGACACAGTGCGTAGATACACGTCTAGATTAATCCAAAACCTTTACAGTTTTCTCAGGTGCCGTGAGTCACTTTCCTTTTGCATCTCATACATTGTCTGGAATCCATCCCAGACTTTCTGCTACTGTGAAAACTAAACAGCGTCTTAATGAATTCATATCCCATCCAAAACTGTGCCATGAAGCCATACTACTGGGGTTTTACCTGGGTCACTTCACATAATAGACTTGGCAGCTTGTCTTCTTTGTCTCTCTCGCTTCATCATGATGTGTTGGGGCTCTGAGACTGGAACAAGTGTTTTATTTAATCCAGTTCTAACAAAAGAGGTGTGGTGGGGGGGGTGTTGTACTGTATCTTAATGACCACATGCTGTTGCATTAATGACTTCATTGCTTTATCTGAGCCGACAGCCAGAGGCACTGCATCACCGAAGCTGGATTAGAAATGAACAAGCAACACATTGCCAGCTTCAACTATGAATGAAGGATGGCTGGCACACAATTGGACTGCGTTGTTAGATCATTTTGCTCCCTGCTTCAGATACACGAGAGACGTGATTCGTCTCGGTGCTTTCGCTATTCCCTTTGGAGAGACGAGGGCAGCAGTTGCACACAGTGATGCATGTTTATAACCTCTGACTGCGGCATATTCACATTCTGGAGCTGGGAACAGCCATGTGCAGCCCATTGCTTTCTGCGTGAAACATACAGCAACAGGCACTGCTTCCATGTGGTCAGGCATGAATGATTAAAGGGCTATTGGTTTTTGGAAAAGAGACCATATTACAAGATCATAAAAAGTGTTAATATGCCACTCGTAAAAATGACAGATGGTCTGGATGTATTTTTACACATTTCTCCCCATTGGTGTTTTCACCTTTCCTTCTCTTGCCCCAACACCTGAAAAATAGATGTGATGATGGAGCACTATTATTACCACGTACTGTATACTGTAAAACCACAGGATTTTGTCAGCAAGCATCTAAAATTCAAAATGACCCTATGATGAGTCAGGTTTCATATAAATGGGCTGCGTGCCCTTTACTTTGTTGAATGAAAAGACATAAAAGTATTTCCTAAGTACCAATCCCTCTTATCTTAAGATCCCCTTAGACCCGCAGAAAAGCGTGAATGTCTTCACAGCACACAGTCTTAACCCTGCCTCGGGTCTGTGGAAAATCCAAACCCAATATTTAATTCACCTCATTAAGTCTATTACCCAAGAGAATTTTCAAGCAGAAAAGCAGTCCACATGTGCAAGAGTATACAGCTGTCTAAGTATACCTATTGTATTCAAACTGACGTACATATCCAGTGCAAGCCTTCCCTTGTTTTTGAGGTATGTCGATTAGACCGAATTAATAGAACATAGATGCGGTCTCCAAACACAACCACAAGAGTGTCTGTCTGCCTGATCTACATTTTAACCCACTTCCCCTGCTCGAAAACACACATAACACACATGACACACTCTAAACCACTATGCAACTAGAGAAGATGCCCATAATCATAGGATAGTCAATATAACTAGGGCACTCAAGTGTTCTGTCTAGGCTCTTGGGATTTTAATTAGACAAAAACTGATTAGAACTAATTAGGCTAGATTAAAAACAAATTGGATAAAGTAAGAATTATGCATTATAGACTATTTTTCAATGGAAACAAAACTTCCACAGATTTCCGAGGAGATTAGGAATCGCAGGCTGGTGCCAAAATCTCTGTAGGACATGGTTACATGCAAGAATTTAATTAATTTAAGTGGAGAGGAATTGGGATAAATGAACGCAATCAATGGTAAGACTTTACAGTGGCTCTATGCATGTCTATTAACCTTTTGAAATAGGTTTGCAAGTGCACAAATGTGCTGTGTCAGTTGTACTGTGTAAGTATTAGTCTGAAACATGCTTACATGATCAGAATCTAAATATTATTAATTGTGAATTAGATAGAAGTTACATCGACAAAGCTTTATGTAAAGTGAATTTAAGGCTAGACTGAGATGAACATTTCAAATAAAGAAAACAAAAGTATGCTGCTGACAGTACATCTGCATACTGTAAAACACAGCTGATATTTGTGTTGGTCAATCAGCTACTAAAATCAAACTGGTAATTATGTGCAGCTATGGTTTCCTAACCAATACTGAATTATTTAGTAGTTTCAATAAAATCTAGATTGTAGGGCAGTGTTGCCAATTTAGCAACTTTGTCACTAGGTTTAGCGACTTTTCAGACCCTCTTAGCGACTTTATTTCTAAAAAGCGACTAGCGACAAATTTAGCGACTTATTCAGACCAGGGAAAAGACGAGAAATATAGATTTTTGTAATGTATTCTCATATGCTGCTTAGAGTAATCACAGTCCAGCAGCGCCTGAATCTCTCCCTCTCTTGTACCGTGTTCAGACAGTCAGTAAGTTGTGCTGGCGGGGCCGGCAGGAGGATTCAAATGAATACGCGATGCCACTGTCAATATGCAAATGAGCGCTTGACGTCATCTGGCGTCTTCTAGCGACTTTTGGAGCTGATGCTAGCTACTTTCACTGGAAAAGAGTTGGCAACGCTGTTGTAGGGAAATATTCAAAAGACAGTAGTGATTTAAATGTAAAACCCAATATGTAAAAACAAAATAAAAGATAATCTACATTATATATTATTTTATAATATGTAGGCTATGAAATTCTGTTTTAAGAGTTTTTGAAGTGAGAAAATATATACGTTTTAACTTCAATTTTGTGGTTGATTTATCAAGATGGAGTCTAGTTTAAATTTGCTACAACGATTTTGTAGATGTAAGGTCCCGCTAACAGACCGGGACAGCCATGATACCTCGGCAGCTATCAAGTGTTCTTTTTTTATATGCTAAAGTCTCACAGCCTGGGCTGATTGTCCACTTACACAGAAATACACACAACAATGACCCCATCTTTTTGACCAATGAAAGAAACTCTACTTTGTTCAAATTCAATCGTCAATCATTAAGCAATTAACCAGAGGGTTTATGATAGAGTTGTCATCGATCCTAATGTTTTCTCCTACTGAAAAACAGAAGAGAATGTAATTATTTCTATCTATCTGCAGTTAGTCAAGTCAATTTTATTTATATAACCTTAATCACATAACAGTCTCAAAAGGCTGCACAGAAAATAAATGACATCTCCAATACCGTATCCACCAGTCAGGCAAGGAAAATCTCACCAGAAATAAATGGAATAAACCTTGGGAGGGGACCACAAACAGAATAGCCCAACCCTTCCTGAACAGCTAAGACTACAGTGAAGAAGACGACAATGTACTGTGTGTTTGAGTAGAGGTTGCTTGTGCTGCAGTCTTACCTCAACTCAATAACTGTATGTGTTCACAGCATGTCGGTTAGTAAAACATTAAAATATATATACTTAGATGTATACTGTATATCTACCTAGTGCACCCACATGCACACATTCAAAGTTAGGTTGGTCATTGATATTTTACCAGCCCTTCTTAGGTACTGTTTTTAAATGTGCTATTCTGGTCTTCCTAAAGTATTTAAAAATGTCTGCCTCCTTGGGAACCAGAGCTCTAAAAATGTGCACTGGATGTGGTCCAGGAAAACCGTTTTCATTTCTCAACATTTCTCAAATTGCATATCGTTGTTCTTGGATGGGGGCCCGTCGTGCGATGGTGATGCGCATGCACACGCGCTTGATAATGAGGCATTCCATTAGATGGCTACCAGAAAGGTGTGCTTTAAAAAGTGTATAAGGGAGGTGGCAGGAGAGCCCTAAATGGAACATGACAAGACTGTTAGATATCCACTTGTTCTCTCCAGCTGGACTGCGGTTTGATTGGAGCGCTGGGACTAATTTCTCTGCAGTTTTAAGGTGCCTGCTTCTGTGGGTGGGCAAATGTTTAACTGGAATATTTTAAAAATATTTCCCGACAGTCCCTAGGCTGGTGAATTTGCGCAGGGAGGATTGCTAATTGAGTCTAATTAGAAGGCTATCTGTGAAGGACAGTTGGATGAGCTGTATATCTCATGTTGTACATGGAACTGTGCATGGCATCCCAGTCAAATGGCTCTTTACTAGACTGAACATGTATATATATACATACATACATGTGTATACTGTATTGACTGTATTGATGTTATCTTGGACCTAGTCTCAGCCTCTACCTTTCATTAGCACAATGTCACATAAGCAACTCGTGCTGAACATTTGATATGTAGTTTCTTGTACGCATGTCAGCATTATCAGGAAGTGGGGTATACTGTAGATTTTCCTTGGTTGGTATTATCACTCAAATTTTACATATTTTGAAGTGCAGTGCTTTAATTACTATTGTCTGTCTTTCCATTTCTTTATTAAGCGATAACCATATTTATTTGCAGTACCATCTTTTAATAAGACCTTTCACGGCCATGTGTGATGTTACATTTCTCAATGTAGTCCAATTTGGTCAATAATGTAGTTGCCCATGTCAACCATAAATACCTCTCCTGTCAAGTAGATGGGTCTTGACGCAATTAGCCAGCACTGTGTCCCAGACTTTGTGCAATGACTAGCTCTGCGAGACAACTTGGGACCTATCATGACACAACATCTGCAGGTTCTGTATACTGCTAATCAGGGACGGAAGTTGTGACCATTAAATACCGAAATAATGTTAGTGTAATAACCATTGTAGGCAAAGAACAGTGAACTAAACAAGGAGCGTTTGACAGCAACAGAGATGATTCCTGAATGTTTAAGTGTTCAGTCTGGCACCCCATCCCCCACTTGCTTGCTAGCCTCTTTTCCTTCCCGCTCGCTTGTGTATTTCTATGCAGTTATCGACCTTTCTAATAGCCGGAACATCCTATTGAACTGTTATAGTATAGACTAAATGGGTAGGTGCTACTGTACACATGCCAATACAGCACCTCATTATTTGTTAACAAATGTACAACTGCAATTCTTTTCCAGCATTCTAACACTACTCACTTTATTAGGTGTGTTGCATTACGGGTAACATTTAAGTCTCATAAGGCCTGTGTAAAAAGTGTTTATTAAAGCCCGCTAATGATGATAAAACAAATTTTTTTTAATCGATAAACAGTGAAATTTCTTTGAATTTGTTTTCAAATGACCATTGCTACTGACAATATTGTGGAGCATGGCTGTGTTCTTGGTTCCATATTAGAATTTGTGTTGTTAGAAATTGCTATGATATTTTGAACCCATTTTTTATACTTCTGCAACAAAACATAGTTTTTTGCATGCACATTAAAAATACATTACCATATGCTTGTTAAATTACACTCGCATTTGCTGATCAAATCACATGTGGTTCCTGCTGATACAGTTCCCATAACTCTGGTCAGCAACAGCAACAGAAGGTTTCAGGCCTTTTGTGAAGCTTATTCAATGTGTGAGGCCAGCCAGCCTTTCTGTATGAAATGAGAAATGCATGCCTCTGGTCCTTAAAGGGAAATGTAAGACACACACTAATGGATTATAATGAGCTTAATTGGCTCCAGGACAAGCGATAAGTCTCTGAAAGCGCTGAGGCACATCTTAAGCTTCCAAATTCACCAATATTTAACAATAGCCAAAGAAACAGAGAAAGAGTCAAAAGATTAGAGTGACGAACAAAAGTAGTCTAACAAAGACAAGTAAACTGATATGAGCATATGTAACAAATTTGGTTTTTAATTGCTTTCTGATGACAATTGTTTATTAATGTGCTGTAGAACA
Source organism: Amblyopsis hoosieri (assembly GCA_027564755.1). Lineage (NCBI taxonomy): Eukaryota > Metazoa > Chordata > Actinopteri > Percopsiformes > Amblyopsidae > Amblyopsis > Amblyopsis hoosieri. The sequence goes on from JAODUE010000604.1 coordinate 9,236, forward strand.
TGTGATGCCCTTCACATTAACCAACAGATCACCTTGTGATTTATACAGATAATTTAATAACAACGATGTCTAAGAATTCCTCTTTAGGTATTCCATATGCATGCCATTTAGGGATTTTTAGAATGACATATTTACAGGTTTAGTAAAACCTTTGGCATTTTGCTGAGGCATTTTAATATTTGAGTCACAGGATATGCTTTGAATGCCATTACGAAGTTCAGAGAAAAATATCAAAAATCTAATTTATGTCCTGGAACTATTACCTGACTTGACATCTCACCATTTATTTGATATATTTGGAGTTTATGAATATAATGATTTTGTGCTTTATATGAAGAAATCAATTCAAGTTATACGAAAGGCTTGCAAGCAAACTGTGTATTAAAAGAACACTCCAAGAATGTAAATGGCCCTTGTGATTGAAACCAATATTACAAAAATGTTGTCTAGCTTTGAGTGCCTCTCTGACACATTTAATCTACTCTCTATCCCTTCCTTCCTCTATAGCAGCGGTTTTCTTACCGTGGGTCTGGACCCACAGGTGGGTCACTGAGTGGGAGTGAGTGGGTCGTGGAAATTGCAAGCGGCCATTGAATGATTAAAGAATATCAATGAAAGGCTTCCGCGCTTTACTATCGTGTTGTTCCACTCATTGGTCGTGAGTAAGGTTGAGGCAAAATAGCCTACTTGTTCCTGATTAGATGACATCATGCGTGCACGCCTTAGATTCTGGAGCACTTTGCTCCAGAATATTTGGAACACACACAGGTATAGCATCAGCTATCCATTAGCACACACACAGGTATAGCATTAGCTATCCATTAGCACACACACAGGTATAACATTAGCTTAAATGGATAGGTCTCTTAAAATTGTCTTACCGGTACTTGGTGATTGGTGGGTCTCTAAATAGATAATTCCTCTGTGGGTCCTGGCACAAAAACGTTTGGGAACCACTGCTCTATAGCATGTGACTCAAATACAATCAGGTACAGTTGCTGATCAGGAAACCTGTGGCTCTGATCTATAAGGTCAGTGAGTATATATGTATGTAAATCGGCCAGACCCTGATTTACAATAAATATGCACTGCATGACACCATGAATACAATCACTTGACTGTGTTTAAGCACGTTGTGTGGTAGGTTACTGAACAAAAAGTAAAAATTTAAAACACTTTGTCAGAGAATATGTGCATTTAATTTGCTGTCTCAGCTGTATAGCAATATGTAGGCAAAAGACGCATCAAATACAGTAATATGTAGATGTTCAGTATCTAACAGTCTAAAAGTGTTTGTTATTGTTATCTTTATTCTTTTCTTTACATCCCCACTAGAACATTTGTGCACTTCAGACATCAATGTCTAGACTAAATCCAGTCACTTTTGACTGGACTTTTAGATGAGAATGACATACTGTATAGGCCTAATGTACACCTTTTTTTCCACAAGCTATGTTCATATTATTACACACACACACACACACACACACCCCTGTCATAAGGTGCTTTGACAGTATCAAGCTTTTGAGTGGGCAAACACAATGTGCTATTCTGATCTAATTAATGCACCAATTAAGAAGAAGGAAAACTGGCTTCCCTAGGGTTGCTGTGCCCAGGCACGGCTAATTAAATAGGAAACATGAGCGATATGCTTTCTAATCATATATGACGGATAGTTCCATGGGTGGACACGGCTCGTAGAGGTAGATTAATCCTGCACACACACACAGACGCACGCATGCACACACACACACATAGTGAGTTGACTTTGAATTAGCCATACGCTTGGCAGGTTTCTATAGCATAAGCACAAAGCAAAGATGGAAAATCACAAAATAAAAAGACTTGCATTTATGAATACTACTGTATATTGCCATTAGTAATAAAAATTACATTTAAGGAATATTCAAGTATACATATCACTGTGATTTTATAAACTTTGGAAACCTGTTTATTGTATTTAAAAATTTTCAAAAAACATAAACAGAGGTGTGTTCATAATTGGCAAGCTGAGGTGAGCATTTGTGGCGAACGCTTTTGCTTTAAACCTCCCCCTTCCCCCCCCACATTCTTCGAGTGAAGCTTATGTGTGGCTTTATTATACACGACTGGATTGCCAAACCTCTCGGCTATTAATTTAATCTAACAATCATTGCTCAAATTAAACCAGCGATCTTATTCATGTCATTAAATATACACCGTCTGAAAGAGGAGACTTGGTTGATTCGAACAATAACCTCTGTTTGCAAAACACAGCATGCCTGCCTGAACAGGCTTATGAAGTTTGCCGATACTAATTACGTTTTTTGAATTAGAAACAACACTCTTTGTCTTACCTTTGTTGAGTTCGTTTAGAAAGTTTGACTTGGATCAAATCAAAACTCTTTAAAACGTTAATCCAGTAACAAAAAGCATTACGAAAAGGTAATTCTGGTCGGCCATTTCTTGAATCTGCGTTCAACGCTGATATCTATGGGATATGTAGTTCTATGAGATGTCATTGGCATATAACAGAGAGACATGCAGTCTGTGAAAGACTACACAACATCTAAAACTACATTTCTCTTGTTCTTTGGAGTCATATCTTTTCACAGAGGGGTCACATGTCAAACTCGACCATTCAGAGCTCGAGAAAACCAGGCGTTCATCTTATATTTTGGGAGTTGCGTCATTGGGCTCGCTGCAAAGAGGTATGAAATGGAAATTCTTAATGAGATAGAATATTTGAGTCCTGTCCTGCCCTGCCGGTTTAGTAGCTTTCTGCCCAGCCCTGTCCCATCTGTTGGATTCTGTCCCGTCTCTTTGATCCAAGGACCTCATACCCCTGCCCGACCCTGGCTCTATCCTCTGCTTACGGACGACACCCTCACCAGTTGGCCTCCCAGCCACGCATCGACCTTGCCTGTGCTTTTGTTTGTGTGCTTTAAATAAAGCTGCTGTGCTTCGACCATCTTGGTGTGTCCTTCCGTCTACAGCTTGTGAGTTCCCAGCCTACTTAACATGACACAGACAGCATGAGTATTGCACAGGTGTGCCTTAGGCCAGCCACAATAAAAGGCCACTCGAAAATTTGCCATATATAAAGCGAGAGAGAGAGGGGCTATCAACAAAATCATGTATTCTCACAGATCATTTGACTTGCTGTTAGAGGAGGGATGTCTATGACATTTCATTACACATCATTTACTGTACCTTTGTGTTGTTCAGATTGATTAAGTGTTGATAACTGTGACTGCTCACAATGTGTTGACTTTATTGATTTGAAAAAGTTGAATTCCCTGAATCCTCAGAAAATGCAACATGTACTGTAATTAAATACATTACATACACTAAAAACACAATGCAAATACTGTATTTCTTTACATTAGCATAATGTCTTATCACTTATGCAATTGCAATCATACTATAAACATCCTGTTTTGAATGTAAAGTCAACATCATTAGCAATATCTGATAATGTTTATTGAGGAATTCACTTGATAAAGTCTTGTGATCCCTGCATGACGTGTAATTAAATTCCACAGCAACAGCCGAAAGGGGAATAAATGAATTATCAATGCAAAAAATCAGGAATCACCAGAGCAATCCATTACATTGCCTAGACAATCTAATTAAAATGCTGTACTTGAAGTTAAGCATTACACATTAGCATTACAAAGGGACATTGTTATATGACTTTTCTTTTTCATGTTGTCTTGTATGTGGCTGATAGGTTGGAATTTGAACTATGCCAGCTGTCTGATCCTTTTAAAGAGATACTGAACTTTTCTTAAACCCTCAACTCTTTAGCTTCCTTATCCTTATTCCTTAGATGTAAGTCAGATTCAGATTCACTTTATTGTCATATGCTCCCACAGTAGAATACAGTAGAATGCAATGAAATTTGTTTTGCCATG
>JAODUE010000605.1:0-13131 GCA_027564755.1 Amblyopsis hoosieri
ATGTTATATGTATTTTAGAGATTTTGTATTAATTCAAAAAATGTATGGGCCATCAAACAATTATATATTCACTTAATGTAAAGGCTATAAATGTCTAATATCTTAAATAAAGATTATAATACAGTAGGCATACATCTAGAATGACACTACAGTTACTGCACCAGCTGCAAATGATTAGCAGATCAATGCAATCGATTGACAACGCTGACAAATTGAGTTCACACCAAAGCCATCTGTACTTAATCTCAAGGGTGGAGAATATACATAGAACTAAAACACAATCACAAATCGTCGCCATTATTCCACAGTCAAACTGAACAATAATTCTGAACATTTTGTATTACTGGACTGCATAACCACAATAAATATTCACGTGCTTTGCTAGTATTGTGTAAATATGACATTCTATAAAATGCTTGCAACCTTGCAGGAACTTTAAGAGATACAGTATGTAAATCATGCAGAACATACAGTACAGATAACAAACTGATGTCTTTCACACATCAACAGGAAATGTTATGTGGGTTACCGCTTCATTCTCTGTGGACTTTATCAGCAGAAGCCACGAGTCCATTGACAGTCTACAGGGCGGGAGCTCAATCTGCACCCTCCCCAATCTCGTTCCACATGATTATTCTCAATTTCACAGCTGATGGCTTTTACTGAGACAGACGACAGCAGCCAAATGCCAAACTATCGAAAGGAAAACAGAGGTGGGGGCTAGTGTAGAATGGTCATCATCACTCTAAACACAGGATTAAAGGAGGGGGGCTCTGCTACATGTGGCGCAGGTAAGGCAAGGCTGATGTGTACCTTTAAAACAGTGTTCCCCAATCTTGGTCCAACACAGCTGATTCTAATGAATAGCTCGTTAGAATGACCCATTCATTAGAATCAGGTGTGTTGGAGCAGGGAGACATCTAAAACATGCAGGATTTGGGAACCCTGCTTTAAAAGGTGAAAGATTTCTGTGTGAACCACTTTTTTGAACTGAAAATTCTAACTTGATCCCGCCACAAACTCAAAAGGAGGAAGATCAATCTTCATCTCACTAAATACGAGTACTGCATGTAGAGTATACAGCATAATAATTCCTAGAAAAGTCATTTTTCTTGAGAATTCCCTCTGGTGAAGAAGTAAGGAAACACCAGTTGTGTTCACACCTACAGTAAAAGCCCACCAGAGTCACACACAAAGCTAATAGAAGCACAAACACTCTCTGTGTCATGCTGGAAGAGCAGGTGAAAATGACAGCGTTCACTCTGGGGAAGTGGGCAGGGGGGGGGGCGTGGGACGTGATGAGGGAAAAGGGGGCCTTTGTTCACCATGATAAAAACCTATATCTCAAATACAGTTGGGCAGAATATTTCCTCTTTTTGCTGGGGTGTTGGGCAGGCATAAGACTTCAGGAGGAGGCGGGGCTATTGATACTAGGTCATTTGAAGATGATGATTTGCTATTGCTGTGTATGTAAGCACTAAGGTTCAGCACGCTTCACTTTGAGTGGCGGCTAAGTGTGTCATGGCAACAGTGAACACTCACAGCAATGCAGTGAAAAAAGCTGGATTTCGTCAGAACACCTCTGCAGCCAAAGTGTGACAAGCAGTGGTGACACGAAACATTAGCGCCAAACTGTGTTGGATGAAGTATGTGCAGATGTTTGAGATCACATTAGCCTTCCCATTGATTACACATCGTGTGTCACGCTAGTAACATGCCACCACAATGTAATCGAGCTAAATAAATGTGTCATTAGCTCTCAATAGCTTTCTCACTAGGTGGTGGCACATCTAAAACAAACACATTAGAATGGTTATAAACCATGTCTAGTAATAAGTAATAGCTCAATTAGAGACCCAGCTAACTCAGGATGAAAAGATAGTCAGATAAAAATGTCGGGATGTGTCAGGATTATTTCCAGAGGATAGTAAACAGGGAAGCATTTAAGATTGAAGCCCAACAAAAGTGGTTTTGTTGTGTCCGTGTAGTATGTACCTTCACTTCTCAGATTCCATGTCACAATGTAATTGGTGGTATAGGCCTTTCTCTGATTCATACAAATAACTTTGTCATGATGACAAAGTAGTGTTCATTTAATATATTACCATCAGATTATATTTGAATTCAGCCTTACATCCACAAGAAATACTAGACTTGCACAGTCCTCGTCAACATGACAACATTTTGTCCAATTGACAATTGTTTTTTATTAAAAATAAATAAATAAAATAAAAAAAACTGAATTTGAAATATTGAATTAAAAGTTAAGACAAGTTGAAAAATAATTCAAAAACACAAGAGGATATGCTATTGTAAGATACAATTTTGAGATAAGAAGGGCATATGTTTGTGTTTTTTTTTTTGAGGAAGCAAGAAAATATAGCTTGGTGTCAATATTTCAGGACAGACACATAGCTTATGCCACACGATATCAACATACATCTTCACAGGTTGACGGTTTTCGAAGAACTGAAGTGTCTATAGACCTTTGTAACAAACAACAAAGGAAACGAGCATCTAATACATTCGCCACGATTTAGGCTATAGCAGGACACATAAATGAATAAGTCATGCCGAACCGTTCCCTACCTGCTTCAGAGCGCTTGGTTGTACCTCCGCTGCGGCTTGACATGTCTGACTGTCACAGCTCCGATGTGAGAGCTGTAGGCGTTCTGCAGCCCAGTAGCGTGTCGAGATAACCGCGTTGTTTGCGGACTGTATATATTGTGTCACTGGACGCGCAAGGCGCAACACATCCCACGTTGGTCCCGATTTCAGAAGAAAAAAATAAAGAAAATAAAGAACAATGGTGAACTTTTTACAAAGTCCAAAGGTGCTTCGACTACAGTTGACTGAAACATCATGTCATGCCAATATACGTAATACAGTAGGCCAACTCTGTGTCCATGTTCTAGCTTGGGGATACTAACATAAATATTTTTTTTGTCAACAAAATAATGCTTTCTGCAAAGAGTCAAATACCAAATGCCATATAGGCATACTTTTTTTTACTCCAAAGTCAATTCCTAAACACATTTAACTTACCATAAACTTCTAAAATCCTGTTTCACTAAGATTTGGACATTTGCTGTAGTCTATCACATTGAAAATCACCTCAGCTTTTCCATGAATCCAGTAGTTAAGGATAATCCATTATTTTCTCAATTTTGCTGTCAACGTGCATTTTGCATGCCTTCACATTACATTTAAAGAGTAATGTCTACATGGAGGGAGCTGAAACGTCAGAGGTGTCGAGGGAAAACGTTGAACATGTTGTACAGTACTGTATCACCTTAACACATCAAATTCCTCAAACTGCATCCCAACTCTTAGCCCCCCTCCTCATTAAAATTGTTTGACTAAGCTCAGGAACAGATGCCACTATAGACGGCCCCTTGAAGATGCTGGACTCGTGCTAGCATTGCACTGTGACCGATGGCGCGCAGCTCAAGCAGCTGTCAGACAGACATTGATGGATACAGTGTGGAAACATACTTAGAGTTTGAGCTATGTCCTTCCCATTGAAGTCCTCTGGCACCCTGCTTCATCATCCACAATACCCTAAAAATAAAGGTGTACATATTGGACCCACGCAGACACACATACAAGCAAAGACAAGGGTGTAAGATGACACCGTTAAGCAGAAGACCCTGATGTGTGTGTGTGTGTGTGTGTGTGTGCGTGTGTGTGTGTGTGTGTGTGTGTGTGTGTGTGTGTGTGTGTGTGCGCGTGTGTGTGTGTGTGTGTGTGTAGCACGTGCCAATGGAAGAAGAACAGAACAAAAACTACACACACACACACACACAGATAAACATATGCATGCACATACAGTACTCAGCTCAAACTGGAATTTCACACTAGTAGAATCAGCCCCCTGCTGTTTTGGTGCTTCTATAGACCTGGGTCCAATCAGCAGCAGTTCCAGGCATCAAAGGCAAAGCCATTGCTCGGCTCTGTCATTATCTTGAGTGCTTTCATTAGGGACCATTTTACTCCTCCAGTCCATGATGTATGCTCAGACATAGCTCAATCAAGGCCTGGCTGTCCATCAGACCCTTGCACTGCAATTAACCTGGTCACCATGGTTACCCCGAAGCCACCATATGCAGTTACTGTAAATGTGCTTTTCAAGTTTGCCTTGACATCATTTTAGGGATGTAACAGCTAATAAGGTGCCACGATGTGGAATAAAAGAGTGACTATATGCATTTTCAGATTCAGGACTTGTTGACCGTGACAATTTGATACTGTACCGGCAGAGGAGCTTCAGACAACACCAAACCAGCATATATTAACTAAATAGTTTCTGTATTGTTTTTGCTGAAGATGTTTCATTGTGTTTCATGTGCCTGTTCATTGTGATCATAAACTGACAAATTTTCAGACCAGATTATTTATTTATTTTAAGGGACTGAAATTAGCCTTGCAGTTGAAACCAGCTATAACAGCAGCACTGTTTAAGTTCCACCTGACTGCTGAGTGACTAGCATTCCTCTCTACAGAGCTTATACTGTACAGTAGGTTGACTGTTCTCCACCTTACCTTCCCCACACACACACACACACACAGGCACGCACGCACAGGCATGCACACACGCACTCTTGTGGACATTTGTGTTAAAACAACAACATTGAGATTATGCGTAAATCTGGCAGCATTGAGGAGTCCATCTTTAACTTTTATTTAGTGAGGAGAATATGCATTCACTTCCAAGTCTCTTGGACAGTACAAACATCTTGGATTGTTCAGATCAAAGGTGTTGCCTACCTAGTCTACTGTATACCAGCCATGAGCCTGCATTCCTTGCTTCAATTGGCACATTGCCACATATGCCAGCAGTAGTTTCTATCAAATATTGCTGTTACAGAAAGCTGATGAAGTCTTGCTCCAGTATAACAGTGGTCTAATGGGTGACGCAGAATGTGTTTCTAAAAGCCAGTGGGATTTTAGCAAACAATGACAAACATGAAAAAAAGAGGTGGTATCTTTTCACATCCGTACAGAGTTGCAGTGCAGGCCTCCTGCTCCATCCTATTTCAACACCCTTTGAAGTTCCATTTTAGATAAGGGCCAATAATTGCAACCACATCAGAATTACCTCAACTATCTGCAAGCATCTCAAATGGCAGCAGAGTGCTATCAACATCTATGGATTAAATGTGTCCCACACGCTCCTACTGCCCTTGGTATTTAATGGCATTTCTGTCTTTAAATAGAAAGAGGAGGAATCCATCAGAAACTAGCTATCTCGCTGTCAGCTGTTGGAATGGTAAGATGATTTAAATCCCTTTGGCACAACTGTGATTGAGAAAAAGCACATCCTAATGCGAAGGGTGAGTATTTGGCTACATGTTATAGTTACCTAATGCATTTATGTACAAGTATATATTCCCTTAAATATTATTGAAGGGTTTAACAAACAAGGGTCTATATGCTACAGAAGTGGGTCAGTTTAGACATTGACACCCATTGTTATCAAAAATAAATGTTATGATCAACAAACATGACCATGTAGAGTTTTGGACAAATTAATTTACACTACAGATTTAAAACATGTACATGAGTATGTGAAGGTGTATATCCATCTAATAGTCAGCTGCAGTGGCTATGTTTATTTCCAGACATCTCCCAGTTTCTCAGCAAATTTTCCCTTCAAAAGTAAAATTTCTGTCAATTTCCCCTATTATGATTCACATCAGCAATGTCATGTAAAATTTGTTTTCTTTTTGACAGAACATGTATTGATGGACAGCCTGTAAGATATTGTCTACTGTGAACTCAGTAGCTGCTTTATATTTGGAAAAGCAGTTGCATGTCTGAGGCAACTGTCTACTATACCCTGTGTGCATGTTTGCATGTGCAACGGTTTGAAACGCTGCTTTGCTGTCATAACAAGGTTTTGATATAGGTTAAAGCCATAGTAGCACGTCTGCCAACTTGTGTGACAATTTACAACAGTTTAAAACTCTTGAGAATGGTTTCTTTTTAAACTCTGAACTCAGGAAGAGGGTTCCACTTCAAGACATTTGCCTGTCTGTCTCTGGAGCACAAAGGCACATTTGAGGGGGAACCCTTTCGCTTACTATTGTAGGTTTTCCATTCTCCATCATTAGTTGAAATATCAAAGATCCCATTCATGAAGTTTAAATTACAGGGGCTCTTTTTATTTGCTGGCTGCTGGATATGTACCTTTCTACCAAACATATGCTAATGTGATGCTATCACTCACTTATCGACATTCAAGGAAGATTATGTTATTTATTTACATAAAATACACAATCATCACTTTATCACCGTTTAAAACAAAGTAGACACCAAGCCATAGAAATTGAAGATGACAATCCAGACATACGAGCATCAATGAAATCATCAAATATACATGTTTTAGCACTGCAGTTTGTACCAGTGTGTAATCTGGTTAGAGGTGATATTTTACTGGTACTATCTAAACCTGTGTTTAGGCAAGGCATTGGGATGTAAGGTGCCTTATTAATGCACTTAATGGCAGGTCCTGTGTTGATGAATGCATGTGATTTTTAAAATTATGCTTTGAAGTACTCTTGGAAATCCTTTACAGGCACACCTGCATGGAAACGTGTAATTTCTCCAACTAATGCACTTCAAATTTGAAAGCGACACCTAATGGCACTATTAATCACGAGTGAGCTACTTTGACCTAAAAGAAACCTTGCTCAACAAGCTGTGCCATAAGCAGGCAATCACAAATGAAGCCTTGTATTGTGCTGTGCGAAGCTTCTACCGAATATTGTAATGTGTGATATTTTCTATGTAAATGCCTTTGCCTGCTCATTTGCCACACACACTTTCATGCATACAGATGTGCTTGCACGCACAGACGCACAAACGCGCACACATGACCATTGTGCACACGACCATTGTGCATTGTGTAATATTTGCAATGCATAAACATTTATTGCAATAGCTATACATTTCCTAACCAGATACCCACATAGGGGGGTGCTTTTGAATTCAATGTATAAACGCTCAAGGGTCCATAACCAGGCGAAGCATGTTTACAACCGGGCGAAGCACGCCGGGAACCCGGAGAATCAACACGTGTGTACTAGCTCACATATTATCATATTTTGGCAGCAGATGTCAGTATAGTACAACTAACATCGAGACTTTCTGTTAAAGAGGCTTTTATGGAAAGTTACTTACAGCACGTACAATTAATATTAAAGAGCAAGTAGGTGCGGACATAAACCAGGACCATTCAGAAGGGGGTCGATCTAAAATCTATGCTTAGAGAAAGTTAAATACAATGTCCTTAAAAAACTGCTTTGAATACATTAAAGAGGTTTTGCTTCCATCTAGTGGTAGTCAATACGAATTGTTTCTTATATGGTATTACAAAGAAGAATCATCTCGTATAACGATTAGTCTATCTTTTGTTTTAAATCAAATATTTAAATCTCAGTAAAAGCCCAACGCCTTAAGAATGCACTTTTAATGACAATCACATTTATAGAATATTTAAAAAAGAGAGATTAATTTTATCCTCAATGAATGGAACTGTGTTCTACACTTTTGTGCTGCTCTGTTAAAAACAACTAAGTTATAAACTCTGGCTTAATTCTGACACGTCAGACGCTGCCAATGAGTGCTGAGATAGTTTGATAGCTAGGGAGATAGACAGATTCAAATTCAATTTGATCAAAGGGGACCCAATGTCCTCTGCATTCTCAGTCTGAGTGCATGAGTGGAGATAGTGGATCTGCCCTATTGGTTTGTCTCTGCTGTCTCTGCTGCCTGTGTGTCGTGGTTGTTGTACCACGCTAAATTCATATGGTTTTGCACTTGCTATAGTTGCTGCCTCCACAGCAATAGCTGTTGTGATTGTGTGGGGCGGCGTCATGCAGGTCCACTCCAGTCCTAGCTGGATCGTTTTTCAGTAGCTTCATTGCTAGAGGAACACACACAAAGACAAACATCTGCAAGTGTACCTATCAATGAAATGGGTACTTTGTGTTCATTGCAAAGAAACATACAATTGCTAATTGAATATGTGTTGCCTCAGGGGCCAGGGCAGGGCCTAAAGAATTGGGATGTGTGCCAAAACGTGTGTTTATCAATGATGTGGAGTCACCCTAATATTTGAAGTGTCAGCCACTACCATCACAGGACTTTGCTCAACTTAAGAGTGAACATGAATAGGAATAAAAGGAACACTGGTTATATTGAAAATGCACAAGTTCTTAAAGGAGTCATTCCATGGAAAAGAAACATTTCTTCTTGTTTTTGAAAAGAGTTATGTCGATGTGACTTGGAGACATGCAGGGCTTGTCAAAGTAGACCGTTACCTTCCCAGTCTGCCATAGAAGGAAAAGATGCAGATGCAGAATATTCTTTCTGCATAGAAGCTCGTCACAGTTTATATGGTAATGCATATGAGGATATGACCGCCCATGTAGCATTGCTGACAAAATGTTCGGGATTTACAACTCCTAAATTTAAAGTTATAGTAAGTCATTCTGGAGAAATATCGCTATTTGAAACATAAACACCTTTCCCTACAATGCCATAGGATGCTCCCTCAGAAGCTCTGCCCCACATTGCATTGTGAAGGCTAGGATATTCCACCACTTTCTTTGTGTTCCTATTTACATGGTTGTGTATGAGTACCTGGATATTTTTTCAGCACGCACAGAGAATGGTCAGATAGCAAACCGTGACGATATAGTTGAATGAATGGGTGAATTTGACAAAAAAGTGTATTATCTCCAGTGGAGGTGGTAGGGACATCTAGTAAGGATGCCCCCTGGGCGCCTCCCTTGGGAGGGCACGTCCAGCTCAGAGGAGGCCTCGGGGAAGACCCAGGACTAGGTGGAGAGATTATATCTCCACACCGACCTGGGAACGCATCGCGATCCCCCAGTCAGAGTTTGCTATTGTGGCTTGTGAAAGAGAAGTTTGGGGTCCCTTGATGGATCTGCTGCCCCCGCGACCCGACTCTGAATAAGCGGATGAAGATGGATGGATGGATGGATGGATGGCATTATCTTATCGCTTACTAAACCTTTAATATCCAGTCTTCACAGGTACATCTAGCTCTTACACCAATAATGTTGAAAGATGTATGCGGAGGACACTCACTGTGTATGTGATTTCGTAGACGACAATGGCTGCCTGGGCTCCTCTGTAGTACATGGGAGGCTGTAGTAACGCTCCTATCCCGCTGTGCAAATTATGAAAACCTGATGAGCAGAGCTCAAGCCGCCACAGACTCATCCCCACAAATACAGTAAGTTACTGTAAATAATGTGCCAGTGCTATAAAACACTCTCCTGGTCAATTCATTTATTTGGGCAGGATTGAGGATAAGTCGTGTTTTGTGACTTACAGTATGTTCCCTGTTTGCAAAAAACAGCAGGTGTGTGCGTAATCTGCTTCTTGATGAAGGATGGTTCAACACACTTTAAAATTAGACTTATAAACGTAATGTTTGCCACTCCAATAAAAAGAGAAAGATAAGGCATGTATGCAGATAAGGTACCAAAACATAAAAAATAAATTAGATAATTATTAGCAGGTGATATGCAAACTACGACAGAATTTAAGAGAACTAAGCAAGAAAAGTGTTATTCTTACCAAAACAAAACTCAAGATGCCACTGGACCTTGGAACTTTTAAAAAGGCCTATACTGTACCAACTCAAAGAGAATGCTGTACTTTCAGATTTAGCAGATAATACTAACACCCATGACCCACCTGGCCAGCCCAATACCTTGCTGACACTTGTGTGACTGACTACCTTGTGTGTAATCAAAATAGATCCTGTAGTGCCCATCACGTGAGCCAATGCCGCCAACCTGGCTGCAGCTGCCATCAGGTAGGCTACAAAAAAACAAAACTATAAAAAAGACTATAAAGATGTTATAATTTAACAATGCTTTGATCAGATATCGAAATGTACCTGATGTTTACATGTTATGTCCTGCCTAGAATTCTGTTGACCTCTAGTGGCTGATATCAGTAAAACGCTTGAAAGTATGAGGGGTGGATCGTGTGTAGGGCTATACACATTTAATATAAAATAAATTTGTAAATAAAATTCACAGTAGATAGATAACAGAAGATGATTTAGTTTAAAATTGTCAATGACAATTAAATGTAATTTCATTTGAAGTTATAACATTTAATTGTTACAATGTTTCAATTAAAGCGTGATCATACTTAAAACTGTTGTACACTACATTATCATCATTCAAATTTAATTTGCCACTGTTTACATTGAGAACATTTGCTATTATGTATACTATAGGTTGTTGCAGTGTTTCCCAGTCCTGGCCACGATATATGTTATTGTAGATGTCTCCCTGCTCCAACACACCTAGTTAAAATAAATTGTTTATTATCTGCCTGATAACAACCCATTCATTTGAGTCAGGTGAATAGTATATGTGCAAAAAACCAAGTGTGTGTGTGTCCACACCTGATTTACTGTCAATCATTTGCCCTGCCCATCTACTGTAACATGTTTTATTTTAGATGTCTACATTACAGTCAGCATGCCAATTGTGTCGTTGTGGTTTGTGATAAACTGCACATTAGAGTGCCACACCTGCATGTCCAATCGCATATGCTGTTAAATCAGCAACCTGCTATGCCACACCTATCATTTGGATGGATTATGTTGGCATAAGTGAAGTGCTCACTAACAGTGATTTTAAAACATTTTGAAATGTCAGCATTTTTTGTTTTGTTTTTACATATCAAACCAATAATGGTGCATTTGTTGAAATGTGATTAAAGTTAAGACAAATTACAACAAGTGGATAAGAAGATGAATATTTATTTACTCCTTAAATAGGAAATACATGTTTATCTTTGGGATTTGCAGATGTATGGGTAAATGTATACAGTATGATTAATTTTCATTAAATGACTAAAATAAAATCAAGATCAATGTTACAACTTTTTGGTGTATTTATTGCTACATAAATTTAGTTGCACAAGTCTTGTTTGCAACAGCGAACTATCATCAAACTGGGCTGTGACTGCATAAGCAGACAGTCTGACTCCTTCATACAACGCTTGAAGTAATTTGGTCCTGTGGAAACAAGAAGGCACCATTAAAAATGACTCCATGAAACAACTACATACGTTTGCATGCTATACTTACTTGAAGGAGGTTGAAAGTAAACACTTGCACACGTATCATAAGCATTCTGACAAGTCTCCACATGGGGTCTGCAGGGGAGAGTAGCAGAACCCTGGCAGTTGTTGCACTTTAGACCCATACCTGCAAGCAAAATTTATTCATCGTTATTTTTACATGAAACAATGACCAGGCTAGATTTAAAATTTATAAGTATACATCATTTAGCACTACTAGGCTGCATGTTTAACTCAAGCACAAATAGTTAAGAATTGTGGGTTAGATTTTAATTAACCAACCAATTCAGAGCATAAAGATTTTATTTTTATTATGCATAAATATTCAATTTGTATAGCTTATACCAATAAATTATAAAAGCAAGACATTAAGATGACAATTCAATTATTCACATTGGTTTTAGATAATATTCCAAATAAGATTATATATATTATTTTTAATTCCAAGGATACAATTATAAAGAATTACATTATTCACAACACAAATGCTAGGACTTACCATAGCTGAAGGTCAGTGCAACCAATAGAACAAGAGCAAACGTCTTCATCTTCTGTCACTTTTCAGGACACTGCACAGCAGACTTCACAACCAAACAATATTAAAATATATATGAGTGCTCTAAAATGCAATATTCACTTTGCAATATTCTCTGAGGTGGTTTCACTTATTTTCAGCTCTTTATATTCTCTAATAGCACCTCCCTCCTATACAGTTATTGTATTAAGATAAATGAATGTCATGTGTACAGTATATTGCAATGTTTATTTTCTATGATATCATATTTCATTAGTGTTATGCTGTTGCAGTTAGCCTATTGTGAGGTGATTCAAAGTAGAATTAGTACAAATAAATTCATACATTTTTCCTCTCTGGACCCCAAAACCCACAGGTGGGTAAGAAATACGCAAATGGATATATTTTATGCCAATTATGTATTGTTTAACAGATTTTAAATGAGACGGGCCTGTGTTTAAAGTGGCCTTGACACAGTTTCTGAAATACCCATTTAAGTTCCAGGACTGCATAGGGGGAATGCAAACATGTGAAACTCACTACACCCTCACAACTAGGTGCTCTAATTAACAGTGTGCTAATAAGATACTGAACTACGTATTTGAAATGTGTTGTTAAAATACCCACAAACATACTTAAGTGAACCAAAAGAAAAGCTGTGCAGTTACTTTATAATGTGTTTTCATGGTTGGGCAGGTTACTTTTTAAATATAATCGGTTAGTTACCAGACTACATTATAATCAGTATAATGACATTTTTAGATTACCTACATTTAGTAACATAAAAATACTATCCATTACTTCAGCCTAAACATTTTTTTTTTATTTGAAAAGCCATACAAATAAGTTTACTGTGTTGGCGCACCTTATCTTTGTATTTTTGTGATCGTGTTTGTTGTTCAGCAGGGTAGATCAAAGTAGGACATTTACTAAAAGGTCATTAAGAAAACAGCAAATGTTTTATGCACTTTTCTAATGCAAACAATAATTAATTCTGAAAGTGAAACTTTTCAAAAATAGCAGTAATCTGATTAGAATATTTTAGCTGGTAATGTAATGGATTAGTTACTGTTTTCAGTGATTTCTCAACCCTTGCTGTTTTCTTTGTATAACATGGTAGCATTCATCAGGAGGAAAGTACTGTTGTTTTCTAGAGATCATGGAATAATATTTAGAACTCAAACATTATATTATTGTCTGGTTCATTTTTTTTATTTTCAAACTTTATTTTAACATGGAGACAGACTGAGATTGAGATCTCTTTTACAAATGTGCACTGTGTAAATACATTGATATGTACAGTTTAGGCACAAGGACAAAAAAATGCCACTAACATACAAAACATTTCAAAGCAAACAGACACAAAGACCTAAATCAACGGAAACAATCACATTCAACCTTATTTACATTTACATTTACATTTACGGCATTTGGCAGACGCTTTTATCCAAAGCGACTTACATTTAGTACATTTGTCA
>JAODUE010000606.1:0-13131 GCA_027564755.1 Amblyopsis hoosieri
CTGGTGGATGAGTTCAGCATTGCCGGACATTTTAGAGTTTGCCTCAACCCGTATTGCGTCACGAAGAGAGTTCCTGCGGAAATTTCTACCGCAACGCAACGGAAATATCGGTCATTTTAAACTGGCATATCTGTATTGTTACAATCCACACGAGAGGTCAAGGATGTATTTTCCACCGACAGTTTTACATCATTGTCCTTGTGAGGGCAATAGGTATTGAAGTCTGACAGGACATAAATCTAACAGATGAGTCCTGGTCATCCCCTCTCCTTATAATATGAAAAACTGAGTATGCAGAGCCTGTGTAAACGAGGTAAGAAACACAGTGGAATTTATTAAAATAAAGATTTTGATGGTTATATCACAAATAGGTGAGAGTACGCTCTGCTGAGTCTAAATACATGTCTAAGTACTCTCTATGACAAATGGTTAGCGAGTTACAGCCATGTAAGATCTTAGCCAATCAGAAACGAGCATTGCACTCCCTCCCAAGTGCAATGATGTGCCTAAATACTCTCCAAGACCAACAGTTGGCGAGTTATAGCTGTTTAAGCTCTCGGCCAATCAAAAACAAGCATGGCTAAAAAGCACCAATCAGGGATAAAGGACTTCCTACTGAGTCCAATGATGTGCCTAACTACTTCATATGACCAACAGTTGGTGAGTTATAGCTGTTTAAGCTCTCGGTCAATCAGAAATTACCATGGCTAAAAAGCACCAATCAGGGATAGAGGACTTCTTACCGAGTCCAATGACATGCCCAACTACTCTCTGGGAGTAATGGTTGGTGAGTTATAGCATTTTAAGATCGGTCAATCAGAGACAAGAATGACTAAAAAGCACTAATGGGAGATATTAGACTGGAGAATTCCCTACCGGTGCGTAAAGTCATTTTTCGGATTTGAGGGAAAGCGTTGCCCGTTTCGGGAGTGGTGAATCTTGGCGTGCCGGGCACCGTGCCAACTTCGCCCCAGAGCGCGCTAAAAATAAGCGGCTGGCGCAAGGGCCTTCGGGGCCGTGCCCCGTGGCCACCCGCGTCGGAACAGCGGCCGTGGCGCGTCGGGGGGCACTGGGCGCAAATTAAAAGTTTGCCGCAATTCCTTCCTGCCAGAGGGAGCCGGCGAGTCCAGCCCACTTCAGGCTCCCTGCACTGCAATTGGGCGATCCATTGGAAACACATGGGGGCCCATTTCGGGAGCCCTGCACTGCAATCAGGCGACCAATTGGAAATGGTCAGGCACCCATTTCAGGAGCCCAGCACTGCAATCGGGCATCCTATTAGAAATGACTGGGGCCCATTTCGGGAGCCCGGCACTGCAATCGGGCAACCAATTGGAAACACCTAGCGGCCCATTTAAGGAGTCCGGCACTGCAATCAGGCAACCAATTGGAAACACCTGGAGGCCCATTTTCAGAGCCCGGCACTGCAATCGGGCATCCTATTGAAAATGGCTGGGGGCCCAATTCAGGAGCATGGTAATGTCAATTGGGCAATTTCAGTTGAATGGAAAGGACTGCAATTGGGCAAAGCCGTTATTTGGGGGATTGAAGGTCCCAAACTTCACCAAACTTACTGGGCAGTGTTAGGGGGCCGTGCTGAGTGGTCAATTCGAATTTCAGGCCTCTGCCTCTTTCTTGGGGCCCCCGGTAAAAACCCGGGCCCCTGAACACTCTAGGAACGTGAAAACGCAGTGGCCAGTAAAGGACGTCAAGCTGAACGTCTGGCGTTAATTAATTTGGAGACGATCTGAGCATCCACTGTGATTTTACGGGGAATCACAATTTTACCGGGACTCGGTCGAGATTCTACCCGCCGAAGGTGCACCGAGGGCCGGGTAGGATGTCCGTGGACATCCGTGGAGGTCGAAATATCGCAAACCTTGTCCAATCTTCCCCATATTTGATACAGTGGCTAATGGGGTTGCACAGGTGCTAAATCCATAGTTTCAGCTTCCTATCACTTTTCTGGGCTGAGAAACGACCATACTTTATTTTGCCCAATTTAGGTCCCCTCTATTAGGTCAAGTGACCTAATAGAGGGGACATGAATTGGGCATTTAATCTTTTATAGATTTTTCTTAGGCTAGGAATGTCACAGAAGCATGATATTTCAGAAATAGGGCCTCTTTGTCATTTGTCATTTATGGAGATTTTTATACCTCCATAGATCTCCAGTGGGGCTTGGCCGAACGCTTACCCGCCCATGGTGCACCTTTGGTGGGCATAGGTTCAGCCATGACCCGGTGAAATTATGGTTCTCCATAAAATCACTTTGAAGCATCGTGGTAGCTATAGCAGGCCATTACTGAGCTTCTACTATGCTTTGGGTGCAGTTTAAACCAACACAAGGCTTAGTCATGAAAAAGTGTGATGCCCAATTCAGGTTCCCTCCAGTAAATTTTAATTAATGGCGGGGACCTGAATTGGGTTGCCCATTTCAGGTCCCCTCTATTAGCCCAGTGTTCTTGAATTGGGCATTCATTTGCATAGACTGTTCAGGCTAGGAATGTCATAGAAGCATGATATTTCAGATATAGGGCCTCTGTGTCATTGTCAACAACTGGTGCAAGTTTGGTAAAGATTGAAGTATGCAAAATTGAAATCTTGGTGTGATCAACTCCAATCCTATACCAACTAGTAGGCAGTCATAAAATAGTGATTATCCTAATTATCAGCCTTCAATTATCTGTTATAGCTGAGATATTAACATATGTTCTGTTGCCCAATTCAGGTGCACTGACCCAATGGAGGGGACCTGAAATGGGTTGCCCAATTCAGGTCCCCTCTATTGGGTTTAGTGCACCTGAATTGGGCAACCCAATTCAGGTTCCCTCCATTAGGTCAAACATAATGGAGTGCAATTACATTTGGGCAATCCATATAATTTTTCCATTCCTGTCCCCAGGAATACTCTAGGATTGTGCAATTGCAGTGTTCACATATGGATGTGGGGCTGAACATTTGGTGTTAGTTTGGAGACCCTACCTAAAAAGGAACTCTTTTAAAAGACTTAAAAGAAAATGAATTGGAGAAACCCAATTCAGGGCCCCTACATTTGGGTGAAATTTAATGGAGTGCACCTGAATTGGGCATGCAATAGATTTTTCTCAGTATAAAAATATCCCAGAACCACGTGACTTAACACTTTGGCCTTGCCAACAGCTGGTGAACTTATGATAAAGATTGAACAATGTTTTTAAAAAAGGTTTGTCCGATCGGCTTCAAACTTATACCATGTATTAGCAGTGGTATTAGCATGCTACATTACAAAAATCTAATTTCAAACTTAATTAGAAGCAGAGTTATTAACAAAATAACCTTTGCCCAATTCAGGTGCACTCACATTCAATGGAGTGGACCTGAAATAGGTCGCCTACTTGAAACTATAATGACCATAAGAGTGCAATTGCAATTGGGCAAACATGTCAATTTCTCCTTTTTGCTGAACTCTATAAACTTGCCAATGCAGTGGTCAGATAAGGACGTGAAGCTGAACATTTGGTGTTAATTTGGTGACCCTACCTAAAAAGGATCTTTTTTAACAGGCCTAAAAAGAAAGTTATCCATTTCAGGTTCCTTCAATTCTGTCAGTTTCACAGTTGCTATTTGATTTGGGCAATGACATACTTTCATATGGCAGTTGGACCCGATCATCACGAAACACGAACCGCGCGTTAAGGGCGGCCCCTGGGATCACCCTGAGAAGCGGCGTGCCGACTGCCTAATCGAGTGTCCCGTTTCGGGCATGTTTGTCCGTGGACTAGTGAGAAGTTAAAGACGCCCCTTTTCTGAAACGGGACGTCAAGACGAATGCGTCAATGCGTTTTGGTGTCCCTGCAACTTTGGGAAGACCCCCAAAACACTGTCTAGACAACGTCGGAGGACCCAATGTAAAGGCATTACAATTGGGCATTCCCATTCCCAATTGCAATAGCACCCCATTATAAAGGCCCTATTTTTTTAAGAGGGGCCTCCCGGAGTCCCCAAAATCACTGAGACGGCCCAAGGGGCCCCCCCATCCACACACTCCGAAGCACAGCTCTCTAGGTGGTCCGCAAAGCAAATTTTGGGAAAAAGGCCTTAATTTTCAAAAGGGTGCCAGGTACTACAAGTCAGAGACCTATTGCACCTAATTTTGGAGCTTCAAACCTAACCCTAGCTGTTTTTTTATTTCCGGCGGTCCGATTCTTTCAAAACTCAGATATGTCGTCCCCGGGCACGCCCCGGACCGACTTCTGAAGAAACGGGGTGCCCGCGACCTACGGTTCCGAATCGCAAGGGGTCGTGTTCTGAAACGGGCAAATCGGGTCAATGTAAATGCACCTGAATTGGGCCGAAGCTTTTCACAGGGAAGAAAAGTTGCAAACGACGCCAAATTAACTGAGCAGGTACGCTCGTCAAGACAAACGACCCGTTTCAGTTTTGGGCCCCTGTCACCTTCCAGCGGCCCCTGGGATCCATTTTTTGTTTGGAATACTCTAGGACCGCGAAACTTCTGTGGTCTAATCTCCACGTAGGGATGAACACGTGGTGTGAATTTGGAGACCCTATTTCAAAAGAAAAGCATAAATAATGCCTAATTGATTAAAATTCTAGGGTTGCCCATTTCCAATGGCAGTGTGTTATCATAAGGCCCCTGAATTGGGCAAAAATCCTATATGCCATAGCTCCTCCTACGAATGTCACAGAACCACGTGACTTCAGATATGAGACCTGCTAGGGGACGCCTACAACTGGTGCAAGTTTGGGGCAGATTGGACAAAGTTGACTTTTGAGCAATATCTCATATTTGGACTTTGGTCTGATTTTCGAAAAAAATAAACTTCAACCAATCTGCTTCCAACTTACAGGATCGAAAGGTGCTGGAGGAGAGGTGCTAAATCCAGAATACCAGCTTCCAAAGTTATTCCTGTGCTAAGATATAAACATTCAAATCTTTTGCCCAATTCAGGTGCACTCCATTAGTTTGAAATGAATGGAGTAAACCCAATAGAAGGGACCTGAAATGGGCAACCCAATTCAGGTGCACTCTATAGGCCAGTGCACCTGAATTGGGCAAAGGCATATATGTTAATATCTCAGCTAGTTAGGAAGCTGATATTCAGGATTTTGCACCGCAAAATTGGTTAGTATAGGTTTGGAGTCGATCGCACCAAGATCTCACTTTTACATAGTTCAATCTTTACCAAATGTGCACCAGTTGTTGACAATGACAAAAAGGTCCCATTGCTGAAGTGGCATGCTTCTATGACATTCCTAGCCTAGCCAAAACAAAATAATTATTTATCAATGTTTAATCTCTAAACTTCACAGTAATTATAAAGGTGTTAAGTAGAAGCTAAATCAAGAGTTTTAGCACCATGTGACATTCTTAGCCTGAAGTCTATGAAAAGTCAGGTGCACTGGCCTAATGGAGGGGACCTGAATTGGGCAAAACTTCTAAATTACAAAATAATTATTTATCAATGTTTAATCTTCTCTAAACTTCACAGTAATTATAAAGGTGTTAATTAGAAGCCAAGTCAAGAGTTTTAGCACCCTGTGACATTCTTAGTCTGAAAAAGTCTATGAAAAGTTTATGCCCAATTCAGGTGCACTGGCCTAATGGAGGGGACGTGAATTGGGCAAAACTTCTAAATTACAAATAATTATTTATCAATGTTTAATCTCTAAGCTTCACAGTAATTATAAAGGTGTTAAGTAGAAGCTAAATCAAGAGTTTTAGCACCCTGTGACATTCTTAGCCTGAAAAAGTCTATGAAAAGTTCATGCCCAATTCAGGTGCACTGGCCTAATGGATGGGACCTGAAATGGGCTGCCCAATTCATGCACTGGGCTAATGGTGGGGACCTGAAATGGGCTAACCCATTTCAGGTCCTCCCCATTATTTTAAAACTAATGGAGAGGACCTGAATTGGGTTGCCAAACATGCTAAACCTTGGCAGTGAGCTTCTCGCGCCAGCAGCGCACCAAAGCGTATTTCAAAGTTGTAACTGACGAACACGGGTCTTGTTGCCACCCCCGGCACCCCTCCGCTCTATTTGACCCCACCCTGTCGTCGGCACGCTTGAAAAACTGGGGCCGATGTAAATTTTATTAATTGCTATTCCAATTGGGCAAAAGTTTCAATGTAAGGCTCCCGGATTGGGTAACAGGCATTTCAGTGGTCTATCTCCCACTCCTCAAATCCGACGTCTAAGTTGGTTCCTATTTCTTGTAGAGCAGGCTTGGGTGAACAAGGGGACCATCCCCCCTTGTCTCTATCTCCTTCGGGGGCGAAATGGCTGACGTTCAAAGTTGACCTGAATTGGGCAAGAGTCCCAATGCAAAGGAGCCTCAATTGGGCAGGGGTCTATCTCCCACTCCTCAACTCCGACAGCTTAGTTGGATCCTATTTCTTGTAGAGCGGGCTCGGGCGAACGCTGTGACATGCCCGGCTTCTCTCTAGCACCTGGCTGATGATCAAAAGTTATAAATCCTTCATCGAGAACCCACAATGCAAGGAGCCTGAATTGGGCAGGGGTCTAGAATTGAATGCTCCCAGATTGGGCAACATTTTTGGGGGGTCCTAACTTCGGCTCTCTGCGACCTTCCCGGGCCGACTGGCTGGCCTCCGAACCTTTCCCGATCGGACCCCCCCCCGAAACCCCCCCGGACCACCTGCCAGAGATAGTGGAGCCCCCCGCTGGAGTTTGCAAGCCAACGCAGACGGTGCCCATTTCGGAAAATTTTGCCCGTTTGGGGACGCCCGAACGCAATAGCGAAGGCACCTGTATCGGGTCTTCCCTCCAAATCTCGATGACACCGATACACCCCCTCGCCCATTGGCAATAGCGATTACATTGGCCAAGTGCCCATTTGGATGCTGTTTTCCCTTGCCTACTGAGTCCTATGATGTGTCTCACTACTCTCTAGGACCAACGTCTTATCAGCGTTGAACGACAAATTAGTGCTGCTTACTACTACAAAGTACTCTGAAAGTACTTTAAGTACTTAATGTACTTTAAAGTGGCTATATGAATAAAAGTCTATATGTGGTCATTTAAAGATATGATGAATTGTTGATGTTTGAAGTGTTAAATGTACATGAATAATAGAAAATGCAGTATATGATGAAAAGCCATAGTGAAAACAGTCTATTTCACACATGCTGCCCTCATGTGGTTGTTTGGTGTTACTACACCCACTTTCAATCAAAATGGCAGATCTAGAAGACTAAGGCTGTGCCAGCCGTATCGTTAGGACTTTCAACATTCTTCTAACAGAATTGAATCAAGGAGCCATCAGGAGTCTAAAATGCTATGAAATCTGATATTTACACAAATTGCCTAGGATAAGACAGAAAAATAATATTTTTAATTAAATCCGTAATACAGGAAATAAAAATATTTGAGACATTTTACATTATGACAGCTTTATCATCCACAAGGTGCTGCATCATTTGACACCAAACTCATGGATATATGGCAGTTACTACAGTAGCTGTTGAAATTTTAAAGCTGCAATGTTCAACTGATGACTGTAGTGCCCCCTATTGAGCAATCTGGACAAAACTTTTTTTACATCATCCAGACCCTTAGGCCTTCAAACATATCAGTTTCATGATTATGTGACTTTGTTAACCCTGCCTAATTGCTAATGAAAGCTGATTGGATGAATCTTCGCTTGTGGTGACCACGCCCTTTGGCCAATCAAGGTAGTTTCTCTTGAGAATTTTTAAGGCTTGTAAATCGAGTGGATTCTCATTAGACACACGGTATAGGATCTGTTAAAATGTTTGTGTTTTTTTTTGGTATAGCCAAATTGATAAAACACGTGAGGATATCTTCTGAAGAGAATGTCCAATTTGAGAATCACATTTGGTTGCGATTGGATTAACCGACTAAGAGATACACACACTTCCTGTTTAAAGAAGGTTTCATCCAATACATTTCAATCTGTGGCGGCCATTTTGTTTCGAATTTTACAATTCTTTTGATAACTTTTTCTTATTGTCATTTGTAGAATAGATTAGCCTTGGTTCGGTTAAGATTGGCCTACGAGGAGATGTTAAAAAACAAAATTTCACAAAATTCAAAATGGCGGAAAATAAAGTTAGGCACATTGCAAACTTGTAGAGCATGAGAAGAGCTATCATATGACCCCTGGGTGAGATCTGTAGGTTAAAGCTGGCAGGAGATATGCCCGTTTGAAAATTGCACCTTTTACCTGTTGGTGGCGCTAGAGATTTGATCTCAGCATGACGTAATTTTTGTTTTTTCCTAAATGGGTGAATGTCTGTCAGGTTTCGAGCAAACGCTGCATGTGGAGCATGCCAAAACCTGAAAATCAGGCAAATTAATAATAATAAAAAAAAACTAACAATAACACTTAAACTAATAAAAACTAAACTAAAACTAAGCATTTTCATAAAATACAAACTAAACTAGCAAAACCCACTTCAAAAACTAATTAAAACTAAACTGAATTTGAAAAAAAAAAAAGTAAAAACGAAATAAAATTATTATAATTATTATAACCTTACTCCAAGCTAACTGTCAAAGTAAAAAATAAACACGTTTAGACCACCGTCAATGCAAACTGAGGGAGACAGTAATCAACTCACATGCGTCAGTAGTCTACCGGGCAGTAGGACTACCGAGACGTCAGGTCAGCATTGTAAACCTTTAGAAAATGAAGGGAGAGAGTAATCAGCCCACACTGTCGGCTCGCTCAGCTGCACAAATCGCCCAATCTCTGACAGCTGCCTCTGAGGTCACTTTTGTGTTGCTCGTGGGAGGCGTGTTGCATATTGCCAATGACAACCAGGAAGTCAAATGACAGAAAACATGGGTTGCATTCTGGCAAATGATGAAAAGTTTTGTTTATTAGTAGGATCCGCAATTTCAAGCAGCATCTTATCGAGTCGGCGGAATAAACTGACTTTATCTCGTTAAGTCAGTTTATTTATAGAGCATATTTAAAAACAGCCAATGCTGACCAAAGTGCTGTACACAACAATGCAATTAACAATTAATATATTTATAAAATAAAACAACAATAAAACTCAATGTACAACAAACACAAAGTGTAAGCATAGTGTCCTATCATTTATCTATCGTTAATAGTTTTAAAAATATGTAACTGGTGGTACTGCCAAATTAGTGGTGGCTGGTCCTTTCAGAAACAGGGTACAACATGATGATGATGACACAGATACAACATGGTCTAAAAAAAAATGTTATTGCTATTGAATAAAATCATTGGTGTGCATTCATTTTACAAGGTGCCTATCCTGAAGTAGCCTATTTGGCCTAGTCAACTGACCTCTCTAATTAATCTGTTAAGCAACATTGTGTCTGCCATGTTTAATAAAAAGCAAATAAATTAAATTGCTAGTTCTAATCACAAAACACGAACAAAGTAGGCCTAATTACCAAACTAACTGAACTCTATAAATAGATTGCAAAAACGTATACGAAATCCAAAAGATGAGTCCGTCTGTGCTTACAGACCAAGCCAGTTGAAACCAAGTAAACCGTGTTTAGTGCAGCCAATGGAACTCCAAACAACACAGATTTTTTATTTGACAGAAAAACTAAAAGTATATTTGAATCCTTAAATTGAAAACCGAATACCTACCCATTAATTGAATACCTAAATACCTGGTCTTCTGGTCCAGAGACCATTTGTCTCTGTACAGCGCTGTTGTTAAGATCTTGCCAATTAATCCACAAGATTGCGACAATTCATAATTATATTCACGTTATTTGTGGAGATATGAAACTCTTTGAGGTGCGAAGTTTGTTACAATCTAAGATAATGATCATTAATTAATTAATGCTTATTACTGTAGATCTGTACGTCGAGTTCTATAAACTATGTATACAATATTTCAAACCTGAATTTAGCAGCAAACAACTATTTTCTATGCAAGATATAGTATAACTAAATTGCGCCCTGAGCAGAGAATGACATCACACTCCCTCTGTGTGTGTTGTTATCCCAGCAACTGTTTAAAGATATGCCTTTATTTGTCTCATAAATGAGATGGCTGGTCCAGCCACCTGTGCATGCTGGTGCTCTAAGTGCGACAACTAGTCAGTAAGTCATAAAGAAACACTTTTAAGTTATACATGGAAAGCAAAGTTACATCAGTATGGTTAAATATAAGCAGATAGTCTGCCGATCTGGAAAATTATCCGATCCGTGACTCAAAACTGTGACAGTCCGAACCATGCGTGAGTTTTGTGATTTGTTGCACCACTAATAGTTACAGTAAAAAATATTACAGTGTTCGTACTATTGTACTATGTAGACACATTTTTATCCAGTATGTATAATTTCATACATTTTCAGGCATTACCTTCACATGAGAAATAAAAGCTGTGGAAAAAATGAGACAAAGATTGCATCAGGACCAGATAAACCTGTTGAGCCATTCTGGCTACTTGTTTGTGACTTTACAGAGCCAAGGGGAAGTACAGCTCTGTTGGCGTTAAGGTGGTACCAGCAGCTTCACTTCTGTTTATTGCATAAGTCTGGCACAGTGAACTTAAACCATTTTGTCTGATTAAATCAGTCCTGCTGATCTTTAATGGATCTAGACATAATCTAAGAAAAGAATGTCTATATTTAAAAATCCATTGATGTAATGTAATTTTCTAACCTTGATAGAATCCAGAAGGGCCTCTACAGCACCCCTAATGGGTATGTTTTATGATGTTTGATAATGGGATTACATCTATTCATACATTAAAATTGATTCACCAGTAGAAATATAATCAAAGCACTGCAGTTAGTATGGCTTTGAGTGGCCGGAAGGTTAGAAAAGTGCTATATATGCAGTCCAAACATTTGCGGAAACTGAAGTCAATTACATTATTATTAAGGGCCTAGCCATGAAGTGGAAAAGCCCTTATTGTTATTGTACGTTTTCTTATTATTATTTTGTCATTGAAGTCAATGGAAACCCCTAGAACCGTGTGGTAAAAAGTTGTGAATTTTGGCGCACGTGTAGCCTAGGGTCTCACCATCTCTGACACTTATTTTGATGGGGTCACCTCAAAAAGTCAAAGGTCAGGCTAAGGTAAAAAAATGCGTTTTAGACTTGCATATCTGCTCATAACTTTTGCCTCGTGCGATGGAAATTTAAAAACCTGGTATCCCCTGATTCCCTAGAGTCTCCTGAATCCATTGGATTTTTGATTTTCGAAAACGTTACTTCAAAGTTGACGGTGAAGCCGCCAAACAGGAAGTGTGCCTATATCTTCGCAGCGCTATAACTGATGGGCATGAAACTTGATGTGACCTTTCTCTACTCTGCCTTGAGCCTAAATAAGAAGTATAATATAAATGCCACAGTTTTTTAACAGCGCCACCTAGAGTTTTCGAAACTTACAAATGGAATTTCTCAGGAAGTGTACATCAGATTTACTTTAAATTTAGTATGACCCTTTAGACCTATGTCCCCTTGACCTTTAATAACTTTGGTGGGCGTGGCTTACAATTAGCCTTGCCTACGACACAATCAAAAACCGCCAATCAGGAAGTGACACTATATCTTCAACACGCCTCATCCGATTAACTTGACAAGACACCTATGCTCGGTGTAATGACCGTTCCCAAGAAGTTTAATGGCAATGGCTTTTGTCATTTCCGAACAGCGTTACAATGTAAAAATTTGCTTAAGATTCACGTTTCTGCTAATAATATAATTAGTAATTAATTAGTAATTAATATAATATAAAATAACTTTAACTGATTTTAAAATATTTCATATCATTAGATTCCTCATGACCCCCCGAATCCAATGTGACATAATGATGCGTCTATGTAGATTTTCTGCCATTTTGAGTTTTATACAAAAACGTATTTTTCTTATTTCTCTCTCAAATATTGTCTGAAATTTGTGAAAATTGGTATAGGTGTTCTTTGGATCAAGCATCATAACGTTATTTTTGTGGATTTTAGATTTTTTAAACAGTTGCGTAATGACAGGCTTTCAAAGTCAGTCGTGAAGCCTCATAAAATAAATTGGAGGGAGTGGAGGTCCACTTTGCCCGATTCAAACCAACCTTAACGGGTAAGCTGGCAGGGATCCTCCTAGGCTGGCCGGCGGTTCTCATGCCGCTGGCGTGCGTCTTTGGTGCCTCTGCCGCCTCTGATTAGGCTAGGCCCGACAAATTCAGCTTGCAGCTATATTTATTATTATTATTATTATTAGGGGTCAAGCAGCGAAGCTGCTGACACCTATTGTTATTGTTGTTTTTTTATTATTATTATTATTCCACCGGATTTTCAGGTTTTGGCATGTTCCACATGCAACGTTTGCACGAAACTTTGCAGATTGGCAGACATTTATTTACCCAATTAGGAAAAATCTCAAATTACATCATGCTGAGGTGAAATCTCTAGTGCCACTAAAGTTGCACTAGAGAAAGTTGTGATTTTCAAACGGGCATATCTCCTGCCAGCTTTAACCTACAGACCCCATCCAGGGGTCATATGATAGCTCTTCTCATGCTCTACAACTTTGCAATAGGCCATTTTGAAATCCGCCTAACTAGATTTTCCGCCATTTTGAATTTTGTGAAAAATCGTTTTTTGACATGTCCTCCTAGGCCATTTGTCCAATCTTAACCAAACCAAAGCTAATCTATTCTACAAGCGACAATAAGCAAACGTTGTTAAAATAATTTTTAAATTTGAAACAAAATGGCCGCCACAGATTGAAATGTATTGGATGAAACTTTTTTTAAACAGGAAGTCGGTGTATCTCTTGTGTTTTTATCAATTTGGACGCATGGGGGCGCTATACCAAAAAAAAAAAAATGGTCCCAGATCCTATACCGTGTGTCCGATTTTAACTAAGCTAATGGGAATCCACTCGACTTCGAAGCCTTTATCTGCTCAAGAGAAACTTTGTTGATTGGCCAAAGGGCGTGGTCACCACAAGTAAAGATTCGTCCAATCAGCTTTCAATAGCAATTAGTCAGGGTTAACAAAGTCACACAATCATGAAACTTGATGTGTATGAAGGTCTAAGGGTCTGAATGATACCTAAAACTTTTCATCCAGATTGCTCAATAGGGGGCGCTACAGTCATCAGTTGAACATTGCAGCTTTAAAATGTCAACAGCTACTGTACAA
>JAODUE010000607.1:0-13131 GCA_027564755.1 Amblyopsis hoosieri
GACATCCATACTTTCTATTACTTTTCTACTCGGACTGCTGCCTCGCAACATCCAGGAAGGTTTTGTACATCTACATGTTGTCCTTAGAGGGTACGCACAAAGCCAAATCGGCTGGTGTTGGCGGGTGACTAGATACATAGCAGAGTTTTCTATGAGCAGAGCACGTATTTTAAACATCAATATCGCAGTCGATCATGTTCATTAATTGTTGAAGCCAAAATCATAATGGAGATCGATACTCAATTAATTGTGCAGCCCTACCGTCAATCCATCCATCCATCCATTCATCTATCCATCCACCCAGTGTCATACCTGGCGGCTGAAGCGGGGTCAGTGACAGCGTGTACCATGTCTGTCGACAGCGCATCAAGAACACTTGTCAAGAACTCACTTTTCTTTGCCCCAGGGCAGCCTGGAACACAACATATGGACATTAGCATGCACTGTGAGCTTGCTATGGAAACACTCATACAGACAGTATATGTCAGCAAACCTTAGCCCAGTCTTCCACTCAACAGCAAGGGCACAATATGGAATGTGCCCACCTTAGGTGGGCCCATAAAAGTCTGGGAGGGGGGCGTGAAATACCAGCCAGTGTTGTTTTAATGTCAATAGCCCATAAAGACAACAGAGGAGTGTATAAAACCAAACAAGTCACAAGTCAAAGTTATCTTTAACTCCCTTCCATAAAGTGTCAGACCTCCCGTCATCTGGAGAAAGAAAGCATAAACCTGCCAATCATCTCCGAGGGCCCCAGACTGAACATTACGGTATTCACAGCTGCAGGCTCTATAGGACTTACAGTACGGACATGAGCTACATCACATCTAGGGTTTATTCTCATTTTCTACTAGTACTAGCAAGTAGAAAGGTATAATTCATCAAGAGTTATGCACTGACAAAGGCCAAGCCAATGATGTCACATATTCAGGTAAGCCCCCTTGACACATGGACAGATCTAAAAGCATCATCTTCCACATATGGTGAACTTGCTTTGCTTTGATCTCTCTGCTGATAAGATGTACATATAACCAGCTGGTAGAGAGAATACATATGTGGCCACATCAAGAATGATGGGAAAAAG
Source organism: Amblyopsis hoosieri (assembly GCA_027564755.1). Classification (NCBI taxonomy): domain Eukaryota; kingdom Metazoa; phylum Chordata; class Actinopteri; order Percopsiformes; family Amblyopsidae; genus Amblyopsis; species Amblyopsis hoosieri. Next base: position 1,085 of record JAODUE010000607.1, read on the forward strand.
CCTTTCACGGTACGATCATGAAGGACATGAAGTGGAACGACCATAATGATAGTAATTGTGCGTTGGACCATATAGTTAGAGTGAGAGACCCGAGGTTGTTCTGGAAGAGCTGAAGGCTACAGAGATTCCCCAGAGATTCCTAGATTCCTCTCCAACCTTCCCTCTGCGCTCTCACAGTCCGATGACAACTCCTCCTGTGGAGGAGAAATTCTCCAGGCTATTTTTATGGCTCAGGCCTGCAGGGCCAGATTCTCCTTTGCTGGAGATAATAGCACACTTTGCCCCTCTCTAACAGGTGGCGATCGGCATCATGGTATACACCCAGCGTCTGTTTCACCTTTCCCAAGCAGCATAGGCCTCTGTCAGCCAGCACAGAGCTTAGGGCCGAGTCTCACGTGTTCTAACTCTTCCATATGCCTCGTTACACACCCAGGCCTAGTCCCAATAAAACATTGAAACATCTGAGCCACCTGTTAAAGGCTACAGTAGTGCTTTGCGGGGCCTCTCTATAGTGCATTCGACTATAGAGTCTACGCTAGACCTATTTATACTTGTCCCTTCATGAGGAAAGCTTCCGTTTGTCTGACAAGATGATATAGGTATATATAAGGATAGATGCTGGAAGATGTCCCTACCGCAATCCTGCAGAAATCTAAGTCTCCTCTAGTATTTCATACAAAGATAGCTAACCAGGTAAGGCTCTAGCCACTTCCTGTTGCATTGCTGCAGGTTTTTGTAGGGGCGGGATAGACCAGTGTCTCATTTAGCTGAGGAGCAAGACACAAATGCAGAGGATGCTGAGTTGGGACATTCGACCTTAGTAGTGTATAGCTTCAAGCTTACTCCTTAATGATAATGATTATGTAATGCTCTTAACTACTCTAGCAGGTGTGGTGTGATTTAAGAGCTGGTAGGGTCAAGGCATTGCTATGTGCAGAACCTTGAGTGACCGTTCAATTATACAAACCTTTGTGTCGCCTAAGACAGATGAACACAAAACCATAACTATTCATCATCACCAGTACATGTTTGTGTATGTGCTGGTGCCAATATAAAGGCAGTGTTATTCTACATAGCCACATAGGGGAGAGCGCTGTCAACACCTCTAGCCATAGCTCCCAATGCAAGCCTCGATGCTGTCCAATGCTCCCATTCCCAGGAGGAAGCAAAGCAAACACACAGCTTTCCTTGGATCGGTCCTTCTCAGTACAAGCTGTCCCCTCTTCACGTCACGCCCCATAAAATACTCAACACAGGCACCTGAGCAGCAAACGGGCTGCTGTAATGTGAAGGCAACATTTATAATTATCCATGGTGTAGACACTAACAGGGCTCACAGCCACTGATGCAAGCGCTCAGAAAGAAAACACGTGCCTTCCAACTCATTTCAAGAACAGAAGACTATGTTCCTGCATACACACATACATAGCCTACAGAGAATAACTTTTTTTTTCTTTATGTGTCTTTGTGTATTATGTGTCTGTGCCAATTTGTGTGAGTTAAAGTCTGTGTGATCAGGCACCTGAATGACCCTTCCTAATTGTTCTGTCTTCTTAAGACATATTGGAGGTGTGTGACTGGGGCCATTAGTTTTATAGTGGACTACACTTCATAATCACTCTCCAGCATGTAACAGCCAATATCCTAGCATTGACGGCCGTGTTGATAGCAAGTCAGATGTGTGGGCCTAGCATGAACTCATCTGTGACCGTGTACACTATCTCACAGCTGGGTAGCTATCCAACCACTTAAAGCCTGGGCAGACAGAATGGCTCTCTGCGGCTCCCTAGACCTGCTCTGCCACATGCAGCACCTGTGAGCAGAGAGTAAAGCAGTGTCCCCGGGCTTGCCGTTACACAAACAGTCCTGGACGAGGCGTGAACAGTGGGCGCTCTGTTCGTGGGCTGCTGGATTATTAACATGTTTACCAAACCAAACCAGAAAAAAAAGAAACAGCAAAAAGGCAGGGGACTTGCCAAGCACTTTTCAGCTGTAAACTGTGATTCTGCTATACACAGTGCCTATAACAAGCCTTTACACTCTGCTGCTTGACACCTCGTGTGTTATGATTTGATTGACAATAGTGTGCCTGAGAGGGAACACTGGACATAGGACAGTCTTCATCCTATGTCCAAAAAAACATGTTAGGTTCACTCTCCAGTCAGTACCATTGACCAGTGACACTGCCAACAATAAGGAGTTGGTCCCCGGGCGCTGCACAGCGGCTGCCCACTGCTCCCTTGAGGGATGGGTTAAATGTAGACGATTAGTTTCGCTACATGTATGTGTATGTGACATTAAAAGCACCTTTTTAGAAAGCCGAGCGCCATTCGTAAAAGCAACCAATTAACAGCTAATCAGAGGATTAGCCGTGCTGGTCTCATCATAATACCGCAGAATAATTTAAACCATGACCATTATTCTTCGACCGCTTATAAAACGCTCACACTCTCACACTCAAATACTTATTCTCTTACGTAATGTCATTTTTTTGCGGGACAACAGACATTCCATCCCAACCTTTACCAGTGAACTCCCCCCCTCCCCACACACACACACACACACTCCTCCCTACAACGTTGTCGATCCATCTATCACTAGGTGTCCATTGCATCCTTATCATTATCCCTCATTATCTTCACCTCTCTCGCATGCTGTCTCTCCTCTGCCCCTATCACCCTGCTATCTCACCCTCCCACCTCCCTCCCCACCCCCCCCACTGCCTTCTAATGTGTCTGTCAACTCTCTGGACAGGGTGGGGGAGGGGGCTGCATCTGGGAACCATCAAGTCCTAATCACGCATTTCTTAGATCAATGTGCTAACAATGTCAATTAACACACACACACACACACACACACACACACACACACAGACACGCACACACACACACACAGTTAGCACTCTGTTAGATATAGATATGTATAGTATTCCACCATGCTTTCCTGACTGGAAAGTTGGAAAAAACGGAGATTAAAGCAAAGTGTGGTACTGAAGAGCTCCATGCATTGTATTTAGACCTATACCTTGCAGATGTCTGCTTCTGTAGTGGTCCTTCGGTTTGGTGGGGTGTGCTCGGGCATTTCCGTCACACTTGGGCTGCTCGTACCTGCAATACAGACATAGTGTTGGTGCACACTGATTAGAAAAGGTGACATATAGAAGACTAGGCTGCCAGTGTTGCAAAAAAGAGACGCCACGTTCCACAAGGAAAAAACACAGAATGAATCCAATGTTTCCAATTATCCTCATGCAAAAGATATTTCAGGGATTCAAATTTAGTGGCAAAGGAACAGACTGTGAAAGCATTCACACAAGCAGTAAGGCACCATCTGGGGCTGGTATGAGGAGAGGGGAGAGTTGGGGGGGGGGGGGGGGGTGCATAAACATTCAGGACATACGACAGCAATATGGAAAAGAGGATGGGCACAAAGACAGTGATGCCTCAATTACTGCAGTGCTGTATGACTGGGTCAAGAACTAGCCTGGGTGGGACAAGGAGGAGAGGAGAGGAGAGGGGAAGAAAGGGAAAATCCCCCCTCTCTCTGTGTGTGTGTGTGTGTGTGCTAATATGCTGTCTGGCATTGTGCCTGGGGCTTTGTTAATATGATACTTCTCAACTCAATAAAACAATGCCCACACACACCAGCGGCCACTGCGTGGCTGACTGACCCTTGCCCGGTCATTCAGTGCCCCCGCCTGCCCCCCAGTGCCACCAGCCATGGAACTGTCAGCTAATTTATGGTCCTTGATGGTCATACTGTATTCATCTGTGTGATGTGCTGTTCAGTGGCATACATTAACATTTTGACCTGATGCTCTTGTGAGACTATCCTGATTTCATTTTGCCACATGAATTAGTCTAGAACTGGTCAATTCAAAAGCGTTATTCATTAAGGCGGTGGTACCACATATTTGTCAAAACTTCCTTACATACAATTGGGCGTCCTATTTTTACCTCACCCAATCTACCGGTTTAACATCAGCTAGAGTGCAGGTAAAAAAACAAAATGTATGACATACGCTGATGTCATCTGGGGAAAAACGAAAGCTAGGTACTGATTGGTCGATTGCTTTCCAAATGGGTGACAAACGCTTTTACATTGATCAGTTCCAGACTGATAACTCGCTGCAAAATGATACTGATGCTCCTGAGGTCAGGATGCTCTGGCGGGGATAGATAGTGTTCATCACATCCCTTTTATAATCAGCACACGACCATTCAGGGCCATCCCGTGACCCTTGATGGGGGTCCTACGCCCCACTTTGTATGCCCCTGCTGTAGAGCTAGAATGTTTCTGTCCTACCTGGTGGAGGTTCCAGGGATGGGCCGCCCGGTGTCCACCAGCACACACCAGCAGTAGCCCGTGGAGGGGTGACACTGCACAGGCTTGTACAGCCCCCCCTGGGCACAGTCGGGCACAAACACTGCCCCGTTCTTTAGCTGCCGGGCCTCCTCCTGGGCAGACTGTTGCTCCTGGTCACATGACGAGGCTGCCGGGGTCAAGGGTCGCAGGAGAATAAGCAGAGAACAGGAGGAGTGACCAAACACACAAATGCACATTCACACTCTCACACACACACACACACACACACACACACACCTACACACACACACAAACACACACACACATCCACACTCCAAACACTAAAAACAACCCGGCTTTGAGTTGAAGCATCAAGTGAAGATGTGACTCTCTCCCCAGCCAGCTCTGGCCAGCACAGCCTGTATTTATACCGCTCTAATTCCCCGAGGCAGTCAGACAGAACCTGCTGTCCCCTGTGGAGGCTGAGGACGAGCGGTGGCAGACAGCGTGTAGACTGCATTACCAGGCAGGTGGCTGAGTATAGCTCGCCAGGTCTGCCTGTCAGCTGTCTCCATTGACGTGGCTGACAGAGGGACAGACAACACTGAATGTGGTCAGCCAGGCATTTGCTTCATTCTCTTACCTACTCCCTTGCCCACACTCACACATGCACGCACGCATGCACGCACGCACGCACACATATAGATACACATACACACATTGCATACACTACCCCAGTGCTATAAAGCACCAGCCTATAAGTTTACATTCAGCCTTTGTGCACGAGACGATCCTGTGCTCTGTCCGTACATATACAGTGGACGCCATTGTCTCAACGCCAGATCATCGAGAATCACTCGGCAGGAACCATTGAGAGCTCTCCGTGTAGCAGCATGCTAGCAGCGCTAGAGGAGCTAACTTGGCTCCACACGTTAGCTCTTCTAGCTAGCTGGGATGTGAGCAGAGAAGGGCTTTCATCACCAGCTCATCATCTCTGGGCTCCAGGGCAACAGCGGGGTTATGCGGACATCCTTTGCCTTGTTTATTTTCATTAGAGATATTTAGCCACACCAAAGAGCCCAATTGAAATGCCCGTCTGCTTGAGTCTCCAGATCCACCACATGGGCCCTCTTTGAAAGTGTTCCCCTATGCCAATACCCCAGAGAGCACATCGCTAATCAAAACCACCAACACTGCATTTTCAGGCTAAATTATAATAATGGTATTCACACACGCACATAGGCATGCAGACACAACAAATACACACACACACACACACACACACACACACACACACACACACATTGTACACACAAATGTGCATCCACAAAGATGCATGTACTGTGCTCATTTCTAAGCATTGGCTGCCAAACAGGCATTGTTTTATGTATGCAGTATTTTTCCAAAAATAGTAGAGGCAATTGAGCCTTCCAATGAAATCAATGTGTCTGTGTGTGTGTGTGTGTGTGTGCATGCATTTATGGAGAGTTGGATCAGCCATATGAATGGAAGATGCTGTTATGTGCCATGTGCTGATCATTTCAGCTATGCTGCACAGTGAACCACAGATAGCGACAGATCTTCAACACCAAGCTGTATTGGTTTCACAAGCCACCATCTGTCCTCAAAGGACAGAAATAGCCTCAAGCCATGATGGAGAGAAAAATACTATGCTATTGGTTGAGGTTAGCCAAGTCCCATTAACCATCATGGGAAAATGTGCTCCTTAGAAACTCACATTGTGCCCTAGTTCTGTTGTTCTGCCGGCTGCGGACCTGTTCCGTCCAGAGAGTTGGGTACTGTGAGATGATGTCTGAAAGAAAATCACCCAAACAGTTGTTTCTTTCCTCTAATTCAAAACAAACATACTTACATTTGCATTTGCAGCACACACACTTTGTTGCCATGCTAATCTGTCTATTCTGTGGCATTTAGCTTGACACAACATGCATTATACTGTTACTATATAGGCGGTCTGGGAAACCCTCTGGGCAACATGCTCACCTTCTTCATCTGCAGGGGGCTGCGGTTCCACCACAAGGCCAGCGGACTCATCTGCATTTAGAATGGAGAATATTTGCAAGGAGACTACAATTACGACAGTCAGCTAGAACTGAGAGAACTGAGTTTGAGATTTGCACATTGCCCGGTCAAGGAGAGGAGAGAGCAGTAGAGAGACAGCAAAAGAGAGAGAGACATAGAAACCTGAAAGAGGTCAGTGGTTTATTGGCAATAACACATAGGAGGACATTATTGTTAACTGAAGGTGGACTCCTTGATAGTATAGCAATGTCACAAATCCCTGCCCCAGCTACTGTATCCTTCATTACACAGGGGGGGGGGGGGGAGCCAGTCAATCAGCACTGAGGTGGGTGAGGGAATTAATTTGTGTTGTTTCTGATCAAAGGAACAATGATTTTGTAATACTGCTTTTATGTTCTGGTAACTCTAGTGTTCATTGATTCCCGTCAGATCACACTAGGCCAGAACACAGTGGGCAGATTAAACTTAAAGTGAGTCATGTTGACTTTCCATATTCTATCTCTGAGGTCTGTACTGTATGTGACTTATGACTTATGATACACTGACCAGAGAGAGAGGCCAGGAGACGTCTGCAGGTGCGGTTAACCTCAGGACGGTAGTCATCTTATGCTAGGCAATTTTCTCAGCAAATTGAGTGTTACAGTAGATTGTTTAATAAACAAGGGTTCAAGCATTATCTCATATACAATAGACCTACAATGAAATGCAACATTAACTTAATGCAGTTTAATACAGTACATATGCTGCTATGCCAACCATCCCTCCAAACCGGCGATTGGATTAAATAAAGGCACTTTAGTTAGCCATGAAGTCAAGTCATTACTTTGTTAACTTAAGGATGGAAATGCCATTTCAAAAGTATATTTATGATTCGGATTTAAGCTAAACCACAAATGAGCTGTCTTTACTTCGTGGCCTTTTACATGGCACTAACACCTCTTTTACCATGTGCCAGGAAAGCCCCATGCTATTTGCGGTCAAACAGCATCAGCTATGCCGCTGTGTGTCAGTCAACAGTTGAAAGCCAATCCAGAATTGGAATCACTTCATTAGGACCCACACCAAAAGCGCCACATATTGCTACATTGAATGTGTGATAGCCTCTGGTTACACTGCCGATAAGAGCGTTGCACCAAGGAATGAAAGGGTAGTGACACGGCTTCTGCCAAATCAAAATATTGATGCAATCACTGCTATTTTCAGTGCTGGGACACCACAAAGCTACAGTTTACAACTACTTTTCAGCATGCTGTTTATTTAGCCAGTGCAGATTAAACCGCAACCTTTTGCAAATCCATTCTTGCTGTCTCTCTCTCTCTCTCTCCCTGGACCTGGACCTGGGCTGAGAAACACACATTCCCAAAGTGTGTATGTGTGTGTGTGTTTGTGTGTGTGAGTGAGTGATGAGTTGGCTGGCCTCTCTCACAGGCATGATACTGTTTACAGAACGCAAGGAACAGACGTAAATACAACTCGGCAAGAGCTGTACGCATCTGACAAACACAAGTACATGCACACTGGATGCTCACACAGCCACAATTGGCATGTACTCACATCTTACCTAATGTACACACACACACACACACACACGCACACACACGCACATACACACACACACGCACACACACGCACACACACGCACGCACGCACACACGCATGCACGCACGCACGCACGCACACACACACACGCACACACGCAGACACGCACGCACACACACACACACACACACACACACACACAACACAAAATGAAGGCTGCAATCAGAACCTTCCAGCTCCAATTACCCAAGCAGATGTATACAAGATCTGGAGCAGGCCGGAGCAGAAAAACCACTAATGGTTTACGCTGATGAAGATGAATGAAGAAAGTGAGAGTGATTGAGGGTAATAATGACAATGAGAGAAAGAGAGAGAGAGAGAGAGAGAGAGAGAGAGAGAGAGAGAGAGAGAGAATATATACAGAGCATGAATGATTGGCTTGACAATGTATCTGAAAACACTGCTGCTGGGAGAGAAGAGTGGTAATAAATGGAGGTAATGAGCATCAGATTAACAGCGTTCCTCCGCTGTCTGGTGGCCTGCTACAGACAAGAGGCACTCAGTAGCAGTCTTGTGTTTAGACCAGCCCTGGGGAGCAGCATGCTCATTCTCCATTGACAAAATAAGGGAAGGCAAGCCTTAACAGGCGATGCACCCTGCACATTGTCACATTCACCAACACATGCAAGCAGATGTAAACATAGACATTTGTAAGCATGCATGGACGTAAAGACACACACACACAGTTTACAGACAGCTATACTCACATTCACACATGCACTTAACAGCCTAACAATAAAGAAGGAACGGTCCTTGCATTGAGTTCTCACCTGCTTTTCCTGGTTCTCTGGTGCCAACCCTTTCTGGTTTTGATCCTGAAAGAAGATGTGAAGGTGTAAGGCATTTGATTTGAATGACAAGCACAATGTTCACCCTCACTGTTAAATTAACCTCAATAATTAGAAATACCTTCTGGCCTGTGTGGCATGCTTTGGATACAAACTTTACTGAAAAAACATATCAAATCCACAGTGTTTCAGTAATGTATGTCATCAACCACCCTCTACATTAGCTACTGTGTTACTGGATGTTTTTAGGTTTATACAAACTGCCATTTCTACTATTACTACTACTGCTGTGTTTTATTCCAGCATCTGTCTCACACAAGAGACAGCAACAGCTGCCAAGTCAGCCCCAGTTACATGCAGGGAAGACATGTGGCAATAGTTATTTGATTGTTTGGCAGATGCTTCTCTGTAAACGCCAATGCATTCCTTATAGTTTAACTCAGTTGCTCAATCCAGCAGCATGGATTCTCTACCGGGCTTATTTACATCCCAGCTCTATACCTTGAGCAATGCATAGCCCCCTGTAGACATCCAAGCCTGGTCAATCGGGCTACGCTGTGAAGTGTTGCTCAGTGTGGCTACATAATCTTTGATCAGTAATAGTGGCATTCTAGATGTAGTCCTTTTGTGCTATAGACACACCACACACTACACATTGAGAGCCTTGTACCAACCTTGGCACCGAGGCTTTTTATTGGCTACCGCTGAGCCACTGATTGGCCGGCCATTGGGTGTGACGCACCAGCAGTATCCGGTGTAGCTATGACACTGTACCTGTGATGGACACATCATGGACCCTGAGTTGAAGAAGTACTCTAGGAAATAATGTACACACCTCACTGCAATGCTGTCATAAGCAATGGCATAATACTATTTATCCTTGAAGTTCTCTTCAATGAGCATTAGTTAGCATTATTGTTGAAGTTCAATAGTAAAGAAATGTCCTTGCACATGTTCTTTACCTCACTATATGTGCCGTCAGGGTTGCACACAGGCACAAAGACCTGAGGGAAGAGCTTCTTGGCCTGCTGCTCTGTGTATTTCTTCTCGGCAACACACCTGGATGTATCTGGGGAGGACCACAAACCATCAGAGCCACACAACACATAATCCTGCCCTTATTATGTTGAACAACATCAAACATTCACAATGGCTGGGAGATGTTTATTCTCAGGGCGAGCTGAGAAGTGAAAGGAAAAGACATGGAAAGAAGAAACAGACAGAAGGGAAACAATTTAAGACATTTGGGAAGTGGCAGATGCTTGTATGGCTGGGAATAGAACCAACATCCCTAGTCTTATTAGGAGGGAATCAGGCGGGCTGCACTGTGCGGCCCAGTGGCCGAGTGGTAAAGCCATTACCGCACTTCTGGAAAACATTCCAGTCACCCAAGGAAAGGGCTGATGTGCAGGAAAAAACCTGACCGTCTCCCCAAACCTCCCTCTCTCTGCCTTTGTGTCTCTCCATCCAGGCCCAGACCCCAGGGTCCTGACTTCAACTGCAGCTGTCCTCTGAAACGGGTGGGACCCCCGAGGGGAGGACGAGCCAGGCAAGGGGTCATCCCGCAATGGGCACCGCTCTCTAACAGGCTAGCTGCCCCTGTCCCCGGCTGACCAAATGAAAACAATGATTCATGCTGCTTAGGCAGCCTTGTGTCTGGGTCAGACGTACGGCAGGTCTGCTGTTAGACCCAGGCATGCAGGGGAACAGCTGCTGGCTTCTCGCATGTGTCATTGTCACCAGGGTGGAGTGACTAGTGTGAGACGTACGCGGTGCAGGAGAGGAGAAGACCAAGAAGCCTGGACTGGAAAAAATGACAGGACACTTGAATCATCCCGGCCCAGGGATAGAAAACGAATGTGCACACGCACACGCATATGCACACACGCACACGCATGCACACACACGCATGCACACACACACACACACACACGCGCACACACACACGCACACACACACACACACACATATCTCCAAGCACTGCTGCTGACTAGGCTACTGCAGAAGTCTGGGCGGGGCTGTCGTATTGACCCGTACAATACCACTTTCATGCACTCTCGTCTCTTTCAGCATTCTTAGCTGAACTCCTCCATTCTCTCTCTCCCTCTCCTCTCTCTCGCTCGCTGTGTGCCATATCCAGATGTCCCGCATAAATACGTTGCCGTGGAGACCGAATGCGGGCATGAAATTGCGGAATGTTCCATCATATGAGAGACATGAACCCTCCCGCTTTGCACCCGCCAATGGTGATCTAATATTTTAATGAGTAAGAATGGGGCATTGTCCCCGGTCTGCCGAGCGATGAACCAGCAGTATGGAGTTAGTGATCAGGAGGAGCGGGGTGGGTGGGGGTCATATGTTTGGGTGCATGGACTCTTCCCTCCATCCCTGGCAACAATGAGGGAGTCTGTGAGCTGACTGACCTCGCTGGCTGGCTCTCCTCGCCATTGGCCCTTGCTCCTGCCACCTCCTCTGGTCAGACAGCACAGACTTGTCCACTGACGTGCACACACCACACCAGACATGGTGGTGTAAAAACTAGTATTCCGCTGGAGGTGTTCACTAACACTGTTGGAAATATAGTCCACTACAGGGAGGTCGATATGATCCACACGGAGTCCAAATCTTTCTTAGTTTGTTTATTTACATGTGAGTAGGTGTGGTTTTCTAGGCTATTGGTTAAAATGTCCCCCCCTGCCACTGGGTTGCCAACAGCCTCGTTGCATTCCATAATTAGAACTATAATGATGGGCCTCCATTTAGAAAGAAAGAAAGACGTCAAGTATGTCTATGAACGTCATAGATTTTTTTAACTGTAAATTGTTATGACAAAAGACAAATGATGACCTTCTCGTTTACAAATGTTTGATTTCCACTTCCTTCACCCATTGGTGAAGTGTGACATGAGCAGTGAGCTATCTACGGCCCTTAACAGTGTCAAGCCAGGGTGTTCTCTCAGCGCTCAAAGAACGTATTATGCTCAAATTAATTTGATCCAGATGTTTACACTGTGACCGCTTTTGCACGTGAGTGCATTGGAAGCATGACCCGTGACCTGACCTTTGCATGGCCCTCGGATGACCTCCAACTGGGGGTCGCGGCACTTTGCGCGGAGGAACTCGCAGCGTGACGCGAAGGTTCGTCCGTCGGAGGCACACAGGGGCTTCCGAGGACCTCCGGTACACTCCGTGTTGCATTCCTTGTCCTGATCCACACGCAGGAACTGCAAGAAAGCGAGAGAGACAACAGCAGGATATATAAGCAGAGAATACACGGAGAGCACGCTCTACAAACCGCTTCCGTCTCAACAAC